>JAQGCM010002462.1:0-11169 GCA_034699705.1 Hymenaphorura dentifera
ATCAACGCTGTTCCTACGATTTGACATCGGACGGTGATTGAATGACAATTGAGAACAAAAATCAATTTATATTTACCGTGTGGATCCGTGCAGGCTCTTGAGTTGAGGTTGTAGGGACATTGTCAGTTTTAGCCCCGAGTTGAGTGCGAACATAATGTTCTGTAATCTCAGCGATTCGTTTTTGTGATTCTTGTTCGCCAATCAGGTGTTGGAGTTGTAGCGGTGGCGTCCTAGTCGGGATGGACTCCTGCGACAGGGCTGGAGTCCTGCTCGGCTGTGGTGTTGCAGCTACGGATGCTAATGCCCTAGCTCTACGAGCCGCTGCAATTAGGGCATCTAGGTTAGCGGCTGCCTCAGCTCTGCTAACTCCCGTCTTCAAAAAAATAATTGAGAATTATGGGTTAGTGATTTTTGCAACCAAAAATACTCAGTGTCAAGCTTTCGAGATATTTGTGCGTGTATTAGTTACCTTGGGGGGAGTTTCAGACTCATCCTTTGCTTTGTTTTGGGTTGACGTTTCCTCGTGCGCTGATGATGACTCGCACTGGATTGACGCCTCGCTGGACGTATTGGTAGACGGCTGCCCAAATGATGAGTCATGCTGGGTGGACGTCTCGCTGGACGTAGAAGGCTGCCCAAAAATAAAACAATTCAAAGAAAGTTTAGCACAAAATCTCAAAGTCCAAAATCTCAGCGTGTAGTTGTGGAGAATTTTGTTGTACGAAAAGAGTAGAAAAATTACAAGGTCGACTAGGCTCACCTCTGATACATTGGGGTCACCCTGATAATTAAATGAATTAAAATTTTCCAACGCAAAGTCACCGGGGAGCTCAAAGTCACAATTCTCTCCAGTAGCCTCAATGGTTGCGGATAATATTACTTTGTTTTCTCCTAAGAGGATTGACCCTTGCGCCTGAAACACGTAAAGGTCAATTTTAGCGACAATTGTTCCAACGATTTGACATCGGACTTTGTCAGCCGTCTCCTCTAAACTGCCATGCTATTTATTTCTATTGTACTTACGTGTGGTTGAACTGGAATTTCTTTAAATTCTCCAGTCTCAGGAACGATGACTTTTACTCCGTGTATTCTTGCCAGTTGGAAATCGGCTAAAAAGCCCAACTCCTTTGTCTGCTCCCCAAATCGAAGGATGAGTTTTTTTTTTGCAGTCGGATCAACGCTGGACTCCATAATTTGCACGCCACAACTAAAAATATTCGCAGGCACGGATTTAGTCAAATGTTTAAATTCACAAAGTCCACACGTCAGTCAATTTATTTGTCAAAAGTTTTTGGAGAATTATTGTTGTCAACACTCATTAATCGAAACTTGATTTTCTCATGGCTCACCGAAACGCACTGCCAAAAAAAATGTTATTCTTGCTCTGGAAAATTCTGGACTAAAAGTTCTTTGCCGCCTGACTGCTCAACGTTCAGTTGTCGACTGAGTGCATGTAATGCATGGGAAGGGACGCCGACTTGAGTTGGAATTGCGTCGTTCGTTGTCCTTCACTCACAACTCAAGGGCATATAGGAGACTGAGCCTGACTGGCCTGTTGTAGTCCCGGAAGCCAGCTCCATTTCTTGGAAATTGGCTAGGTTGCCGTGGCCAAACCCTAATCCGGCACGGGATTAGCCAGAAAAAGAGAAAGGCAAGGCCGAGTCTGGAATTGTTGTTGACTGGAAATAGCATGGCAGAGACTCGAGAGGATTAGTTTCTACCTTGACAATTCTGGGCTGAACGTGTATGCTTGTGTGGGCAACAATTAGTTTGACTCAAAATCGAATGAATGAATGCAGACTGCTCAAAGCCATAAATCTATAAATAGACTAGAGACTTATATTTTAATGAGAGAAATGAGATGGTCGTTCTTGGAAAAATGAGTGATTGCCCCTACAGATTAATTCTTGGCTTCACAACCAACGACTTTAATGAGTCAACATTTTCAGACAACAAGTTTTCAATTTGCAATTAAACTTTGTATTTATTTAATACATGAACGAATTATTAACCAATCCAAATCCTTCGTAATGATTGGGACGGTTACCTTTCGGAGAATATCTGAAATCCTACCACCTTCTTCTTCATAACCCCACCCGACCACTACTGAATCACCTAATTAATGCCAAATTTCAATTAGCAAAATATCATATTGGCTTCAACCATTTTAGTAGAATTAAATGCAAAATACCTTGAGGTTCATCAGTCGACGCAGCCAATTCAATTGGTCTCACAAATGGACTTGTAAAGTTCAAGTTAGAACTGAGAGTCAGCACACAAATGTCATTCGGGTAGTCATCGTCATCGTATTCAGGGTGCAAGGTGATGGCGTCAATTTGAAGAATTTGTTCTGGGCCTTCGTGTCTTGACAAAATGTGTTCACCGGCAACTACCCGGAATCTGTTTTTGTCTCCACCTCCGGCCGTGCAACAGTGAGCTGCTGTGACAATGTGTCTTTCGGTAACAATAGACCCTCCGCACATATGACCAGCAAGATATTGGAAGCTGACTTGGTACGGAAATTCTCCAGGAGAAGCGGGAACTCCTCCAACAATCCTAGTCGGCAATTCAACTCCTGGAGCACCTGCGATATTGATTAATTTTTTTGAATATTAATGCGAACTTCTCTAGAATTACAATTTATAAAAAGGGATTTACCTAGGCAGCAGGTTAGCAGACTCAACAGTCCAACGAACACCTTCATGTTTTTGGCTTTTGGTTTCCGAAAAATTGTTTGGGAGGGAGATCTATTGCCACCACTGTGTGTTTGGAAGTGAATATTCAATCAAAAGTTGTTCTTCTTTTTATATCAAACTAAAAATCACCCGTGTGATGAGTGAAGATTGGAAATGAGGTTTAGCAGCATACTCCTATTATTGAACGTTTCATCAATTTTGGAAAAACCGATTCGGGAAATCCTATGCTCTGAATATGAAAGTGGAATTCGATTGATAAGAAAAAGTTAAGGGCATGTTCCATACTGGAAAATTCTTCTTTACTGATAGCATAGATCCATTAATTTTGAAAGATTTGCAGATCCGGAAATTTCGCTCGGAATGGAAATTCATCTTTTTCGAGAGCCAAAGGGGTAATAAATAAATAAACCATTTCTAAGTGCATCGAATTGACGTAAAAGCTATTGCTCTGGGCAAGCGAATTCCATTTCGTCAGTTACGAGGAAAGATTAGCACTTGAAACTTCCAGTGGTCTAAGCTGCATAAGCTGGATTATATTGGAATGCCCCTAACAAACAACATTTCCACTTGGATTAAAATGTAGCTGATTAGAATTAGGTGAAAAAAATATACACAACCAGTAGTCAGGTGTATTCCTTTTAATGATAATCTCGATTTTATTTACTATTTTGGTATACATTAGTTTTGGACTTTTAACTGTCGCAATTAAAATTTTTTAATCTGTAAAACCAATGTTGACCTGCAGAGTGTAAATTTTTGCGGAACTCAAATATTAAAGAAAACCAAATCTCTTAAACTATGTATGTATGTGTATTCAAAAGTTTCAGTCATCAGTCGATTCTTGCCAATATGATCGGAATTTTCTTAATGTTCTAAGATCTGACTATTTGTAGTTAAAAAATTAACATCAACTAAACACGACTTGTCGCCATATCCCAATTGTCGTGATCATTCGTTCTAAATCTAACGTCCTGCGAGTATTCAATTAAATTTAGGTACAAGGCTTTTGAACGGGGATATCGAACATGTAAATCGCTCACTGTTATAAACAATGCACAAAAATAAATCCGTTACAAACAAAACAAGTCATGATGGACAAAAAGTTTCACTGAATTACTCGTTTAAGAGAAAACCCTTCACCAGTAAAACTAAAGTTTGGAGCCGAACTGGGAAAGTGAGATTTGAAAAAGTTAAGTAAATGGCAGCTATGCATATGTGAAAATTTTAATTTAGTAAAATTTATGTACTTCAGGCATTAAATTACAATTAGCTTGCATCAACAAAATAAATAGAAACAGATCCCGGAACATTAATATCGAAGCATCTGGCGAACAGCACAGGTCCTTGTCTGAGTCGAAATTTGTTGAACCTTCGCTGCGCGATTTTAATCCTCATAAATTAAGTCCTTGCGAATTATTCAATCAGAAGTCTGAGGGCCGTGCCTGTTGTATTTGCTGACTCTGGAGAAATTCTTTAGACTCAAACTCTCAATCCTAATCCTAAGTAGTCTTTTCATTTCCTTCGCACTTTTGCAAATTTGCTCAACACACAAAACTACATAACTGCCTTCATTGCAGTGCACTACGGCACTGCAGTGAGTAATTTGACACAAGTTGACAGCTCTATTAGCGATATACTTGTAGCTCACAAGGACTCAAGCCAAATCTCTATACATTCTATCTTAAGCCTAATGCGACACTTTTTGTGTACCTCAAACTCCACCACAATTGCACATTTTATTTGTTATAATACTTCCTCTGTAAGCTAAGCTACGGTAATTTGAGTTTCTCAAATTCAAACTCCAAGTAATTTTTACAACAATTTGTATCTGCCTTTTTATGACTCAAACTCTATTTTGGAAACCTAATACCTCACTCTTGTTAGTTGCTTGATTTCCCATGTGAAGTTTAGACATTTACAATTCTGAATTTGATTAAGCGTATGGTTAATACTCGTCCATGTTACATCACTCGCAGACTCAGAGAAAAGGTGTATTGCTTGTGTTTCTTTGTATTTATATTTTGTATTTTGCCTGAATTAGAAATTCTTGCATTTTAGCTTCTTTGGCTAGCCTACATTCAAAAGGGCCAGTCTTGATTAAAATGGATAGAATGTATTTCAGGACTTGTTTTCTTGCCATGAAATGTTTAAAAAGACCAGCTAAAGCTTATACACTAATTTAATTGCGTTTTCGAATATTATTTAAGTTTAATTGACGTGATCAACAAATGGTTTTGATGATGAATGTGGTTTGTTATTGTGCCTTAAAATTATACAACTGTTGCAAGTGTAATTAGAAGCTGTGAAAAATATGTCGATCTTGAAATCGATAGATATTACTCGTGCGGCGTAAATCCGTACAAGGTTTCAATTATAAAGTATAAAGTATATAGATTGCGGTGCGACTAAACTTTTACGGATTGCACATTTGACATTTATATTGCAAAATCTGTAGCAACGACTAGTAACTTTTCACAAAAAAAGGGTTCCTGCCAAAGAGCTTCGCGTCATGATGTGCCACTTTTGTTTTGCGTATCGTTGTCATTTAACGTTTTTACTTAATTTGTCCACTTGATAAAATTAATGAAAAAAAATTAAATTCGAAGTTATTAGTTGATTGCACAAATTTCATAAAGATATTCAAAATCATTGTATATTGCTGATTATGCAATAAATTTTTACTAGCGAATCCAGTGTCCTTGCAAAACTTTTTTCTAGCTACTCTGCCTCTTCTCGGAAGAGTCAAATTTCAAACCAGCTGGAATTATTATTTAGTTTCATTGAATACTGTTGATTATTATCGACTCGAATCAAAATGACATTACTTCGCACATATAATCTTTCGTAATGATTAAATTCAACTTGCTAGTTCAACTTATATTACTGAAATGAGAGTGCATATCGTATAAAAAGAATTTGAATTTGAGTTGGGATCAGTAAATTCTGACTGAGATTTGAATACAGCAATTCTAGTTCGTAACTCGTAAGTCCAGTGGGAGATGGCCGAAAACAAAATGAAGGTTTTCATAGTTCTGTCCAGTCTGATCGGTTGCATTATGGGTACTTACGTGTGTTAATCTTGTATTGTGTTTTTGACTGAATGTCATTCATTCAAAGGGAGCCAATTAGACTTTAATTTTGTACTTCATTTTGCAGCTCAACCGGTAGATATTCCTGCCAAAATTGTTGGTGGAGTTCGCGCAAGTCCAGGAGAATTTCCTTTCCAAGTTAGCTTCCAATATTTCGGTCGACATATGTGTGGCGGATCAATTGTGAGTCGTAGACACGTAGTAACAGCAGCCCACTGTTGTGTTCATGGCAATCAGCTTACAAGAAACTATGGAGTAGCTGCCGGTGAACACAGATTATCAATGCGTGAAGGAACTGAGCAAGTGGTTAACATTGACCAGATAACAATACACCCTGAATATGATGACCATACACTTGACAATGATATTTGTGTGTTGACGCTCAGCGCACAGCTAGATTTTGCGAGTCCTTTTGTGAGGCCTATTGAATTGGCAGCAATAACTGATCAACCTCAAGGTATGCAAATTTCACACAAATTGAATGATTAAAACCTGAATCCATTATTTGAACAGGAAATGCAGTTGTAGTTGGGTGGGGCCATCAGAGAGAAGGCGGAATTCCTTCGGATGTTCTTCGAAAAGTTACCGTCCCCATTATTTCGAATGCTGAATGCCAAAGACAGTATCCTGGCGAAATTATTGATTCGATGATCTGTGCTGGAAGGCCAACTGGTGGGGTCGATTCATGCCAAGGTGACTCTGGTGGTGCACTCACAGCTTTTACAAATGGCCGAAATAAATTAGTTGGTGTTGTGTCGTGGGGAACGGGTTGTGCCCGCCCAGGATTAGCTGGTGTCTATACAAGAGTCTCTAATTTCAATGCATGGGTCAACAGTATAATCCAAAGACTTTAAAAATATTGTGTATTTCAATTCGAGTGTAAAGTACCCTGATGTTCAGGTTTACCTAAATAAAATTGGCTCCGAAACGCAAAAATAAATGCTTCTTCGATTCTCTAATTTTATTCGTATTAGTCGGGTCTCGGGTGCTGTATAGCATTCAAATTGTCTGCAAGTGCAAATATTGCTTGCCGACCCCATTTCATAAGAAAGCTGAACCGAATTGAACCAGCCAGGATTATAATTGCGAGCGTACTGCCTATTCAGCAAGCAACATTTCTCTGGAATTGTCGTAGGTAAAGTATAACCAGGAGTTATGCATGGAACAGTTCGACCTCTGAGTCCAGATAACTCAGATAAGTATGTACATCCAAGTCCAAGTTCAAGTAAAGTACTTCATGCTTTTTTGCAGATTCGTATGCAGACTTTCCCGTGAAAATAAAAATAAAATTATATATTGTACAAATTTTTAGCACGATAAACGGAACCACTTTAAAACGCATTTAGACTTGTTAACTTAATGTCACCATCATTCTTCATCGATTTTCCATTTTGATTTAATTTCAACGATTGGAATTAATTTTTTTAATTTTCTCTCGCGCTCATTTTATATTTATTTTGATTTCAATCCACTATCCACGAACATGTAAAATTAACTTTTCATTTGTGCGTAACGTCCAAACAGTTTAACTCCTACCATCAAAACAAATTAAATTAAAATGAACAATACCTGAAATGCAAGTTAACTTTAAAACTCTTTCAATTTTAGTGATTCTGGAATGAAATTATCGGATGAACAGAGAATGAAATGAGGTTGTATTACTAGTGAAGTTCAGATAGAAAAAAGTGAATCATCCTTAATGAATTTTAAGAAAATGAAAACAAAATTCCGTGCAAAAAGAAGTCTAAAAAGGGCGACGTTATTGTTCGAAATGATAGTACTCGTACGTAACGTTACGAGTTATAAATCTCGCCTGATTTGACCGACGCTGCTGGAACAAAACCGTGCTGCTATTATCCTTGAGCTTTTTATTTACTGGACTTTTTCGTTGTATTGCCGAGAAGTGACTTCTCCTTGCTGATGTGTCAGCAGTGCAGGGAGCGACACTTTCTCCAAATTGTGGTGATTCGTAACAATTTGGTGACGGAAGTTTTTATACTAACAGCAGGTGTCAAATGAGAGAAATTGGGAGAAAAATCGTGCAAAATTCTATCACTTATCTCAACTTGTTTTTATTCACTTCTTGATTTGTCAGAGCAGAACACAGGAGATTAATACTACACATTCAATCAAACATTAACTTATAACTAGCATAATAACTAATTCCAATAATTAAATAATTAGTGTTTACTTAGCACAGCTGAGCCACGTATGAGATAAATCATTAATTAATTAACTAAGAAAAAACTATATATACAGTTATAAAAAGCTATGTGACATTTCTTTTTTGTAAGTTGCTTCAGAATGTTATTAATATTTTTAGCAGCTGATTAGGTGTGCTAGTACTGGTAGGAATTTTCATTCCTACCAGTACTACCAGGTTTTCGATACTCCCTCAAATGCACATCCAATCCCAAAAAAATGAACTTTTAGTTTTGTATGGGTCTAGAGGGTTGTCTACAAATAAAGATTGTGCAGTAGAACATTATTTATTTACGTGACATGATTTTCCTTCATTTGTAGTGTAGCCATCAGCACTTTTCTAATCCATGGGGGGAAACAAAATACTCTATTTATTCTTAAGGTTCAAATTTCATAATCTCGCCTTATCTAAAACCTATCGCATAATAACCACCACGTTTGCACTAATGTTTTGTTCTAACTAAATCTACCGAGAAAACAGATGACTGGAATGGACACCGAAATCGTCTGAATGACATTTAGACAAGTTTTGAGCAGAAGTGAGACACAAGCTTATTGATTTTGGAGCATTGGAAATCGGAACAACAATTACTTCTAAACGTTAACTCATCAAAATAATATTCTGTGTTCTAAAATTGAATGCTACTTCCGGTTAATCAAACGGTATGTCAACGGATTTAACTTCAAATTCTTGGAAATTTTATTTTGACAAGCTTTTGTTTTTCATTTGGTATGAGTTCGAGTAAATGAATTGGAGAAGTTTACGTAATAAATGTAAAGAACTCACTGTGTAAGAGTGCGAAGGAAAAATTTAAAAACATTTTAACAGATTTAGCATGCAGTCAAGAAATCATGACTTCTGAGCAGGCAAGAAACTCGTAGGGTGCTATTTTATGAGAACGAAAATCTGCATCCGACTCTCAGTTTGTTTTTGAGCATGAATCTTTCAATCTTTCATTATCGAACTTGGTTAATAGATCTCGTCTAAGTTCTGTTAAACCGACATAATTAATGATTGGTGCTAGAGACACAATTCCTAAATTCTTTGACACTTATTAACAATAAAGCCTTTTTGGAAAAGGCTGTGCAAAATGGCGTGACTGTGGGCCTCAGATTTACATCCTTGCACAGCCCTGTGGATTTGCAATCAAGTTTGTAAAAGTACGCCAACTCGCCAACGTCAAAAGGTTGGAGTCTTCTTTTTTTAAGAGAAAGCACTAATTTAAGAAAGTTGCATAAGCATTAAAGAATCCAAACGTTGTTGTAATAGAAGTCGTCACCCAAGATTTTGGATGACCGAGCAGACAAACTTCCAGAGGATATACGAGCTTTATGCGAAATTATGTAGTCATAATGAAGTGTAAATAAACTAGAATTAAAATTTTGTTAGACCATATTAAGCTTACGTGTTTCCTTTCAAACGCATTCCAATCGAATGAGCTATGAGCTCATTCCCTTTCTTGTTCAACCCTAATCTAATAGCAGTGCAATTAGTATAAATAGATCAGCTCTTCGATGAATAAAATCAGTGTCAATCTGGATCTCAACGGCACCACTACTAGTCTTTTCGTCCATTCATTCCCTTCGACCATCACCCATTATTCATCTAACTTCATAGAGTCGGTCAGTTCTATTTGGGAAGCCAGCATCAAGAAACAGGTTTCTTTTTTATAAATTTTGAAAAAACTGGCAATCATTCAAGAGCTTTCTGCATGAATGGCTACCTTCCAGCCGCTGCAAAACCCCTTAGACGAGTATGCAGACCCAAGTGGTCCATTCCCAAACCGTCGCGTAGGAGAATTAAAGTTGTACGAAATACAACGGGAATTTATAAGAATAATTTGGAGCCGTAAGTGTCCCGAAGTGATTCAACATGACGAAGAAGAAACTATTGAAGTAGAAAGAGAAGGAGAAGCATTGATTGAGTTTAAGAAGAAGGAGAGAGAAAAGGAGCGCATCGACAAGGCAAAAAAAGCAACAAGGAAAACAACTTAGCTAAGAAAATTATCACGCTGAGTGTGTTCTCATATTCTTGAATATGTTTTTTTTTGTAGGACTATATGGCGGAAGAGCCAAAAGTTGTCTACAATTATCCGGACCAGCAGGAGTTATGCGCTTGCGCCACTTGCGAGCAAGGTCGGATTATGGTGGAATTCGTCCGTTCCAAGAAAATTGACCACCTCCATTTCTTGAATAAACTGGTACGTTGTTTTTTGTTCAGTTATTAAGTTAAGTTGTTAAGTTATTTCAGTTTCATTTTTTTTAATTTATTTTTTTTTTTAATTTTTTAGTTCGTGGACTTTGCCAAACTTCATATGGGGGGGGGGGGGCAACCCGGCTTGGAGGATCTCGTCGAGCGTCGGAAGAGCCAAAAGAAGTCGAGAATCCGGACTTTCCGCTCTTATCAAAATACACATGCGCTTGCGCCACTTGCAAGCAAGGTCAGATTGTGTGGCAATTCGTCCATGCCAAGGAAATTAACGACGACCATTTCTTCAATAAAATGGTACGTTGTTTCTTGTTCTTTTGTATAAAAAGTTTTTTCAGTTTCATTTTTTTTAATTTTTTTTTTTTTTAATTTTTTAGATAATATTTGTTAAGTATGAAGCCTTTTTGGAGAGGTAGTTCAAAATGGACTCACTGTGGGTCTCAAAATTCGTTCCTTGCCTTGCCCTGCTTCCAAGTTTCCCAAAGTACGCCAACGTCAATAGTTTGGAGTCTTCCTTTCTTTTTGGGAGAAAACACTATTTTAAGAAAGTTGCATAAGCATTGAAGAATCCAAACGTTGTTGTAATAGAAGTCGTCACCCAAGATTTTGGATGACCGAGCAAAGACAAACATTCAGAGGATGCGCCAGCTTTATGTGAAATTATGTAGGCATGTGTATTATTATGTGTATTATGTATTCCTTTTGATTGAAATTTTCGGAGTCAGGGCGTATTTCACCCTGATTTCCCATTCTCCTCCGTAAGGAATAGTAGCTAAGTAAGTTGGAGAATTCTCCCTAGCCCAGTACCCAGTGCTCAGTCCATGGCTCATGCAATGCTAGTTTTCTCTGGTGTTTACGGCGCGTGTGCTGTGCATGCTTGCACAATTACGCCATATCCGTTAGTCTCACTCTTGCTATAGATATCATCCTACGGAATCTAATCCCAAGGTGACCTTTCCAAAATCGGATCCAA
>JAQGCM010002463.1:0-11166 GCA_034699705.1 Hymenaphorura dentifera
CAAAACTACTTAAGCCACAATTTTTACTGGAGTCACATTGTAAACCAGACTGATTTTACAGTGATGAAAAACCCACGGTTTAAAATTTGACAGTCGTCTTGACCGTGTACATAAACTAATATATCTAACTCAGGTGTCCTTTCCGGTTGAGCACCAACCATGGCATTCGTGGAGTCCACATTCTTAATTATGATTGTCGGGCAAATCAAACTAGCTACATCTAATTATGCTGGCAGACTAATTATTACAAAATTATACAGGACATTAGCCTATTTTGCTGACGGAGATTAAACGAAAATCGTAGTCTGGTAAGGGTGAAGTGAGACGAAACGTAGAGTTTGATTGAAGTACGGGTTAGGGCATAAGGAATCCTTGGTTTTACCAGTAAAATTTTGATGTGGATTCTCCTGTCCGAATCCTCCACCTCTGCTGAGGGGAATATTTTGAATATTTTGAACTGAGACTGAGGCGCCCGCCTTCCACGTAAGTCAGTCCAGTCCAGTCCCAGTCCCAGAGTCCCAGCACTCCAAGTCAGCCCATCGTTTCCCTGCTACCTGCTTGCTACTATTTTATTTTGGACATTTGGACTCACTTGATCGATTCCTCCTTGCAACAAATTGCAAGCTGGGCAGACAGGCCACGGAACCGGACAACTCGACTGGGCTTCGTCAAACAGTTTGTTTGTTGTCAATCTGCCCGAAATAGTTCCTTCAAAATGAACATCTTTCGTCTTGCGGGTGATTTGGCTCACTTGGGAGCCATCATCATTCTTCTACTCAAAATATGGAAAACCAGAAGTTGCTCAGGTAAATTTCACAACAATACATCGTTTCTTGCATGTGTCCTCCCTCGTGCTAGAGTGAGTGACCTCTTCACCCGGCCGGCTTTACGTAACAAACATCTTGAATAAGATGGCAAGGCAAGAGCAGCGATTTGTAAACTCTGCAAAGCAGAATTGGTCATCGGCTTTGCTTTGCTCTCATCACGATTTCTTTCCCTTCACAATCTTAACTAAAGCATCTGCTTTCTGTAGCTAAACAACCTAAATGAATAAAGAGGTCACGCTCAAGGGAAGCTACAGGTTCCCGTTCCGTCAATTTTTCTGTCAGGTGTCAGGGTCGGATTTGAAAAAACTGAAGCGCAATAACTGCACTTGACTGATAGAGAAAATTTCTTGAGTACATCTAATTTGTATTATTTCAGGAATATCCGGAAAGTCCCAACTTTTATTTGCTCTGACTTACACAACAAGGTACTTGGATCTAATCACCAACTTTGTGAGTCTGTACAATACAGCGATGAAGATTTTCTTTATTGGGGCTTCATTCTTGACAATCTACTTGATGTACGTCAAGTTCAAGGCCACCTATGACTCCAACCACGATACATTTCGGTAAAACAATCAAAATGAAATTTTCATCCTGTATTTTGGTTCTGTCTTCAATTTGCACCAACAAGTTCTGAAAAATTATAGGATCGAGTTTCTACTCATACCGGTGACAATCTTGGCGCTCCTGATCAACCATGAGTTCACCGTTGTCGAGGTTTGTACTTTTATAATTTGCTGACTGGTTGTTTCAGACACTACAGCATAGCACCAGCTGGGCTTATTAAAATGGTTTTGCCGTCTTCCATATTAATTAATTCGTCGTAGATTCTATGGACCTGGAGCATTTACTTGGAAGCGGTTGCAATTCTCCCTCAACTTTTCATGGTTTCCAAAACGGGGGAAGCGGAGTCAATCACGAGCCACTACTTATTCGCTCTTGGACTATACAGACGTAAGTGGAGATCACTTTTCAATATTCACTGCCATATTGTAGGACATTTTCTCTAAATTCTGAACACATCGTTGGGGGGTATTTTTTACGGATGGATGGTTTCAAGAACCGCCGTGTGGCTCTCCCAATCCTACTTCTTGCTCTTGTAGCTGAACAATAGTTTTGGTTATTGTTTTTTTTTGTTCAAATTCGAGCTTATATTATGCACGTTTTTAATTGATTCTTCTAATATTCACTTTTCAGTGTTGTACATCATCAACTGGATTTACCGGTACTACATGGAATCATACTATGATGTCATTGCAATCATTGCTGGAATACTGCAAACTGTCCTCTACTGCGATTTTTTCTACCTTTATGTTACCAAAGGTAACATTATACATTTCGGTTGACTTAACTAATGGAAATCTGTTATAAATCCAGAATTGATTCACAAAATATTTCTTGATTGTGTGGTTTCAGTTCTCAAAGGCAAGAAGCTCCAGTTGCCAGCTTAAGAAAATCGTCCTATGTGTGTATATAGCAATGAAATTCAACTAATTTAAAAAAAAATGATGAAACATCTATTTGTTATTAAATATTATACAAGTCGCCTGATTATTCCTCTCGTATCTTTCATTCACGACTTTGCAATATGCAAATTTCGTTTCAGTGCATGCTGCATGAATGTAAAAACTACCAAACGTAACCGTAATAAATTGAAGTCATAAACTGTGTACATGAGATAAACACACGCACCTAAGAACAATTTACCAGAGTGATACTTCCATCATATTTAGCAAGTACATAAGTAGTTCCGTGCCATGGATTTAAACTAATTGAATTGATAAAGTGCAGTATGTTGGTGTGGAATTTAAATTCCACTCTAAAATAGTGCTGGAAGCACAGGGCGATAGTCTTAACCTTTTTCTGAATTTTTGCTAATAATAAAGTTTCTTAGAAATCTGATTGTCTAGACTTACTGTTTAGCATTTTCATCATCCATCCTGACTTGTGCAGATTTTTTCAAATTTCGATGCTAGCATAGAACGGGTAATGATCGCGTGAAAAAGTCGTATTCAATCGAGTACAGGTGAAAATAGCCAATACAAAAATAGCCAAAACAAAAATAGCTAATTACAAAAAGAGCCAAAGTAGGAATGTAAAAAATAGCCAACGTAAAAAATAGCCAAAGTAGAAAATAGCCAACGTAAAAAATAGCCAATGTAAAAATAGCCAAAGTAGAAAATAGCCAACGTAAATAATAGCCAAAGTATAATTTAAAGAAAATATTGATTCCATATGCAATACCAATCAAGTGTTCGGTCACTGGCTGGTATAGTAAGAGTACGACACTTTTGTGTGTTGGAGATTCTTTTGCCCAAGTCCTTGTATTTTCTGCGTTTTGCCAGGTGAGGTGTGCCAACAATTAGCTGGTTTAACTCAAATTCTGTGTGGCTTTGTTCTTGTTTGAGATTTTCAACGTATTTGGGTGATGTGAGGATGTGACCCAATTAATATCTGTTGCTTGCTGAATTTTTCTCGAAACGTCCACAATCATGACATTGTCCCAGTGCATAGTACTTTGGCTATTTTCTACATTGGCTATTTTTTACTTTGGCTCTTTTTGTGATTGGCTATTTTTTATTTTGGCTCTTTTTGTATTGGCTATTTTCTACTTTGGATATTTTTGTATTTGGCTATTTTCTACTTTGGCTCTTTTTGTAATTGGCTATTTTTGCTTGGCTATTTTTGTTTTGGCTCTTTTCACCTGTTACGATTCAATCATAGCTAAGCTAACCATGCACTTACATTAATAGTAAATAGTAATGGGTTGGGTCGGATGGTGCTATTTGAATCTGTTTAATTTAGTTCAGTATTAGTTTGATGGATTTCGGCTTATCAAACTTTTTGATGTTTTACGTGCTGGTGCACAGTACAGCTGATGCTGATAAACGTATCAATCGTATCATTGTATGTAATCTGATAACTCTTCTTCAGTTCTGCACAGCATCGAGTAAGGAATTAAATGCACAAAACGTTTTTATCGAATTGAAGCACCTGTTATCAACCTTTAGCAAAAATCAATTCTACAAATGCTAGTATTAGATACTAAATATTCCATTAGCCTTAGCCTGAGTAGTGCAACAATGTGCACGATTATGGTGTACCAAACTATTTAGAGCCAGAGTTTCTAACTGACGCTCTTGTAATTTTTAGTACACAAACTGTGTTTAACAGCTTTTTATGATTCTGATAATTCGAAAACTTCTGACAATGATTCACTATATCATTATTTGGACACTGGCAGTTTGTCCTGTTCAATTTGTCCAATCAGCCGATTTGCAATACCCTGAAGTCTGCCGAAATGAGTCATGCGTTGATGATTACCACGGGACCAAGGTATAATTTGCTTCAACTAATACATCTTTGTTAATGTAAAGTTTTCTTCAACGGTCAATTTGGAAAATTGAACAAATTTAAGGATGATCTTCGAATCGGTAATTCCTGCCTACTGCGTGCATTTAATAATGAATGCATCCTAGTATGTGTTAATTAAATAATAATATCCTTGCATGTGGTGGATCCATACCAATGGTTGGAAGATTTGGATTCGATGGAAACAAAGACATTTGTGTCAAACCAAAAAGCTTTAGCAAAAGACTTCTTTGCACAAATTGAAGCAAGGCTAGAAATCTACAGCAAAGTGACGCAGCTGGTTGATTATCCAAAGTGGTCAGCTCCAATTCAAAAGAACGGCAAATATTTTTATTACCATAATTCTGGCTTACAAAATCATGCGTAAGAGTTCTTGATCATTTGGTTTTGTCAAATGTTAAGCCTTTAATATTAATCTGGATTTTAGTATCTTTTATGTGCAAGAACAACTTGACTCCGACGAATCCCGGGTCCTGGTTGATCCAAATATCCTTTCTGAGGACGGCTCGATTTCCATGGGATATTACCAGGCACTTTCACCGAATGGCGAAATATTTGTATATTCCCTGTCCAAAAATGGTTCGGATTGGTTAACAGGAAGATTTGTAAATACGACTTCTGGAATAGCGCTTGCAGACGTGTTGGAAAACATCAAGTGGCCGGACTTTACATGGTCACAGGATGGACTCGGGCTATTTTATTCAGTATATCAGAATCTCGAACAACAATTCCGTTTTAGAAAACTAATTACATTTCTAATATTTCTGTGCAGCGTTTTCCAATAGACGAAAATGAAAATCCTATTTCTGTAAATCCTCAAATATACTACCATAATGTTGGAACTCTACAAGCCGAAGACAAATTTATAGTAGATTATACGGAGAATCCGCAATGGTTCTTGTAAACATTATAACTACACAAGTGCACTCGGAATTTGTTTCAATAATTTCAAACATTTACAAAATTGTTTTGCACATTTTTTGTTCGCTTGCAGAATGGCTGAAGTCACAGATTGTGGAGAGTACTTACTGCTCAAACCGCAACCCGATTTCAAAGCCAATTCGATAATGGTTGCTAAACTTGAAGGCTCAGCACTAACTTCTGAGTTTCAGCTAATATTCTCAGCCAATCTAGGGTCAAGGTTTATTGTAAGTCTAAGATATTGTAATTTGCAAACTGCCAGAGTCTGTGGATATTTCAGTAATGATGTTTAAAATATACTCTCTAGTATGTCGCCAACAGTGGAAACAGTTTCACGTTTCTCTCTGATCATGAAGCACCGAATTTCCGCTTGATAAGATTATCAGTTTCCTTTGACACCGACGCAGCACAAATTTACAATTACACAGTTTTGGTTCCAGAACACGATAAGAATATTCTAAAATGGGTTTCCGCATTTGACGGGTTAGAATTAGAATGATATCATTTGTAAGTATTAGCTAACGAATTCTGCAGAACTAGTGTAATTTGTGGTTTACTTTTCAGTGACAAACTAATTTTGTGTTATTTTGAGGATGTGAAACACAAATTGGAAGTAAGGGATTTGGAAGACGGTTCATTTGTGCAAGATATTCCTCTCGACGAGGGCATAATAAGCGAGCACTCAATTAGCAAAGCTAATGATGAGTTCTTCTTCAAATTTGAGAATTTGGTTGTCCCAGGGACAATCTACAGGTGCGCTAAGGATGAAGGGAAAGTATGGAGCCGCCAACTGAAATGCGACGTAAAATATTCTCAATCTAATCCAATGCTGCTGAATCCTAATTATTATTATAATTTTACGATTGAGGTTCTGTTTATGAAGAATTAACAAATTTATGTACTTATTCCGACCAGATTTATAAGGAAATGAAACTCAGAAACAATACCCAAATTGATTTGCACGATTTTACTATGAGACAGGTATTTTTCCCCAGCAAGGATGGCACTATCATTCCAATGTTTATTGCTCATAAAAAGGTATTTGGAGCTAAGTTTCGTTTCTTGCAGTGTCAATACACTCACTGAATATTTTTGGAATAGTAATTTCCTTGATTCATATTCGGTTATTAGGACCTCATGTACAATGGAAATGCACCGACCCTTATGCTGGGGTACGGTGGCTTCAACGTTGACCAATTGCCGAATTTCTCTCCGTTTCATATGGCTTTCATGGATTACTTTGATGGAGTTTTCGCAAGCCCCAACATTCGTGGAGGAGCGTTAGTGCAATTAGATTCCAAAAGCAAAAACTTACGAAAATTCGTCCGAAAAATTTGTCTCGATTTTACACAGCGAATACGGGGAGAAATGGCATCAGAGTGGAATGCTTTTAAACAAACAAAATACTTTCGATGATTTCCAAGCAGCAGCGGAATACCTCATCCGAGAAAAGTACACGAGCCCTTCGAAGCTTACAATTCAAGGGTCATCAAATGGAGGCTTATTGGTTGGAGCTTGCGTAAATCAGCGACCTGACCTTTTCGCTGTTGCACTTCCGGATGTCGGGTAGATAACCTTTAGTTTATACAGGAGTAGCCACTTGAGAGACAAATATGACTTTGTTCACTATAGCTTGATGGACATGTTAAGATTTAACAAATTCGCCATCGGCTACGCCTGGTGTTCTGAGTATGGATGTCCGGAAAATCTAACACACTTCAAGAATTTGCGAAGTTATTCCCCAATCCACAACATAAAATTTCCAACCGGTGGATCATCGTATCCGTCGATTTTGGTCTCAACTGCTGATCATGATGACCGGGTAGTGCCTAGTCATTCTTACAAATACGTGGCACAGCTTCAGCATTTGATTGGTCACTTTCAGGTATAAGTAACAAATAAAATTCGAACCATTCTATATTATAAACAAATACTTTATTTTATTGTAATTTAAGGAAAATCCAATCATACTTCGTATCGAAGAAAATGCAGGGCATAATGGAGATGAAAAACCTACATCGAAAAGGGTAATCATAATGATGAATTCGTAGGGGTAACTCTAAACTGAACACTGACTGAATTGTTTAAGATTGAAGATTATTCCGATGCTTTTGCATTTATTGCCCAACATCTCAACAAACACCAAAATTCAGCATCTCACGGAGCCAAAAGTTCGACTCTACGCTCAACACATGCGGTGAAGGTGATACTGGTGGTGCTTTGTGTCTACTTTTGCAGCTTTGCTAAAATGTATTAGCGATGTCGACAATGTGGATGCAATATTTCAGGTTTTAGCAAAGAATGTTGGAAAAATTAGTTATTTTTTGAAAATACTAGAAATAAAGAATCAAATCCAATGAATGCTGAACGCCTTTCAGTTCACGCGTTGATATCTTGAGTCAAAGAGCCTAGTTCTAGTTTCTACTACCGAAAGACGAAGTACTTTAGCTGGCAATTTGATTTCTGTTTGAACCTTCGGAACAACGGAAAAATCAGAAACCAAGTGCCAGGATAGTACAAGTGCCAACAAGCCAGTAGTGTCAATCATCGAGAAATGGCACGTGGCAAACATCCTAGTACGAGAACAGTAGGATTTTGTGATGTTCTCCTTTCCCAGGGAAGTGGTGCTAATAATTCTTTGCTTTGACTAACTTGGCGAATTACCATTCCATTGTTGCCTTTATCAATTATCAATCAGTGAGTCTGTTTAGTTATGAACTGAAATGCCCAAGAAATGTAAATGTAGGTAGGAGAGCGTGGAGCTTAGGGTTAGAAGAAGACCAATTAAGATTTTGTGACTGGATGGACTTGTGGTGGATTCGGATGGGTGATGAATGAAGGTAAGGTTGTAAGGAAGGGAAATGGATGGAAAATGGAAATGTGGAAGGAAGGAAGCAAAGCAAAAGCAATGCATGCATGTACTTCCCATGCAGGTGTGTGCAGTGCAATGTGCGGTTTTTTGGTGTATTCTAGTGTTTTTAGAGGATGTTCGATGTTGGATTTGGATTGTTGGAGGATTCAGTTTTCATAGATTGCACATTCATTGCACTACTGACTGCAATGCTTTGCAGAGCTTTGCAATTGCAGATGAGATGAGAGAGTGCAGATTGAATTGGATGAAAAGTTGAGTGTGTTGCGTACTTAGAGTTGGAATGGAAGAGTACACGGCAAAGTAAATTTTGCTGAGGTTAGTAAAGTGCTTTTGAGATGAGTTGAGTCGAGTGCATTGGATTGTGAAGTTTTGGCTCCACACTTGGCTTTAGTGTTTGGTCCCATGAGGGAAAATCTCTTCTTCTGCCTAATCGGCAGTGCCTATCTCATTTTCATTATATGACTTCTTTCAGCTCAACTTAACGTTCTCAAAGCAGCAAGCTCTTTTTAAAAAAATCTAAATTTCTCAATTTTTCTTCCAGAAGATCACCTAGATCATATAACGTCATTGTCTGTTTTGCATTGACAACCAAACTTGTGCGGTTTGCTCGGTCTGATCTATCTCGAAATCAATGGGAACTTGGAAATAGAAATGGGCAAAGTTTAGCTTCATCTTCTCTTCTCTAGCAGTTTCTGCATTAATAGTAGTAGTTGATCTCCTCATACTCCTCAACATTTTGGGATAATGATCCTCCGGAGCGAGAGAGTTAGTTTTGCATCCGAAATCGAAATGCAAAGAAAGCTAGATGCTACCGCCAGACTGTTCCAAGTAAGTGTTTGAATGAAATCTGAGACTAACCGCAACTGCACTGCAAGACAAGACTGCAGTTGCAGTTGTGCAATGTGCACTACTGGGAGAGCATGTGTCGGATCGGAATGGGAATAGAACGAGGGCCGGGCACCGCACGAGGATTGTTCGATTGTTGAGAACATCTCTTGTCCACACGCTGTCGGCTGGCTCTCCCAACAGACCTAAGACGACATTGACGATGAGCGCACAGCTTGCTCAAACTTATCAGCTGCCTGCTTCAGCCATTTGCTTCCTCTTCTCAACTTCTTCTCGTCAGTTTCCATCCATTCCTCAATTTATTCAATCAAACATGTGCTCACAAATGCAATCTGCAATTATGAATTAGTACGCCCATTTATTTCATTTCGTAGATGCTCTTACTTAATTTACAACATTTTGCATTTTCAGAGTATACAAAATTGCAAGTTACGCAAGCTATGCAACCATGGAACGCTGTGTTTTCAATATCACGGTGCGATCAGTAATCAGTGCAGTTTGCGCTGCGATGTAGCCATTGTTGCAGTATGAAAATGAACCAAGACGAACGACGAATGACGTTTGTATTTTGCTTGCGTTGTGTTGAGTCGTGGAGTGTGCTCTATACTATTGTATTGACAAACAACACGTCAATATTGAATGTGGAAAGTGGAAAATTAGAATGGCAGATGCGAGATGAGTTCCACTTCCACCTTCCACGAGCCAAGCCACACATCACACATTTATGAGCCAAATGAGCAGCAGCAGCACTTGACAAAAGCAAAGCAAAAGTGGAAAGCCCACCACCTCGTTAGTGTCGTTAGACGCTCTTGACTGTTGAGTTGCACTGCTTACTGCTTCAATGAGTTTTCTGCAGTGTGTGGCTCTGACTCTCTGACGCAACGAATCAACAACGACATTCAACTACACTGCATGACTAAACTAATCTCAAAAAGTACAAGTGTCAAACGATTTTTGATTTGAGGACGAGGAATATGTAGTAGTGACCCATTCTGATTTTGCATTGTTGACTTCACTCACATTATTGGATGGAGAATGAAATTGAAACGAATCTGCTCAAGTAAGTCAAATCCTTCCTATCTCATGTATCATATCCTAGTTTTAAGATAGAGAGACGATGCGATGGGAAGATACTGAGCAAGAACAACGAATAAACGATTTGGTTGGGGTAAAGAATATCAACAATTTTTTACACCTTGATTGAGCAAGTTAGTAATGAAGGTTAGTTAACCCTGTTTTTTGTGCTAAGCAGCGCACATTGCTCAAGAATTTTGCAGTTTGTGGACTATTTGTGCTCTTGCTTTTGTAATGTCCACTGTCTGCCTGCCAGTGATCTGTTCAATTGTCGTTGCATAACAATACTCGGCTTTCACTGAATACGGATTTACTCTTCTGTAATATTGTGAGCCGACAGTCAACAGTCGAACTGCATGTCCGAGACATTCCACAGCTTCTTACCTACATATTTTTATTAGTCGTCCCTCCTCATTCATTGTCATTGTCATTTTCATTGGATTGTTTTGTTGTAGGTGAGTAAGTAAGTGCCGACACAGCAAAGCTGATCCGTGCTGACTAACTCCTCCCGATGTCTGCCTCTTTGCCTGATCTCGCTCCTGGATTTCGTGCATTTGGCTGGAATTGTTGGATAAGTTAAATCCGAAGTAAAGTGAGGAATAGGAAGAAGGTAAAGTAACTTTTGAAATACTCTGAGTATTCTGAATTCTCAAATGCCTGGTGGTCTTTGAGGGTACCAACACCTATGTATATCAAATTTCTCATATTTCTTCTCTTGCCTTGACAGATCCTCTTTCTTGAGTCGGCAAGGTGTGCTTTGGCTCTTCCACTTCTTCATTCTTCTGCACTTCTGTTCTTCGTTATTCTGATTCTGACTCGGTCGAGGAAGGAGAAGGAAGGAAGGAAGGAAAGAGTTTTCTGTGAGGAAAAACTTGAGTCTTGCGAGAGACGGCTGAGACGGTCGTGGTAGGAAGGTAGGATTATAGTCCGGAGTATAATCTTATAGTGAGTCAGTTCATAGCCGACAAGGAAGGAAGGCAGTCGTAGTGGTGGCAGTCGTCCTCCTCCCCATCAGAGGAAGGCAAGGCAAGAAGTAAAAAAAGCAAAGGAGCAACGTGAACAGACGTCGTCGTCGTCGTCGTGGACGTCTCTTCCTCCACATCTATTCCATCCAACTGCTCACTCCATCCAACCCATTGCCCATTACAATACAATTCCACAACAGAACAACTACTCGAGAGACTCGAGAGAACCAAAGTTAACCAGAGAGTTCAGCCATACCGTCGTGGTCCCTTTTTTCCTCTCCACCACCAC
>JAQGCM010002464.1:0-11166 GCA_034699705.1 Hymenaphorura dentifera
CCGAGCAAAGTTTTGCGGTTCAACTTTGCGGTTAGCTTTGCGGTCCGCAAAAGTTTCGGTGGAATCGGACCTTTAGGGTCAGCCTTTCGTTTGTCTGCAATCATTCTACGAACTGTTGAATAAAAGGCAAGATTCGGTTCTGACGGTGGATCTCTTACGGGTGACAATTGCTGGTTTAGTTCCGCTTGGCCAACTTCCTTAGAATAAACATCTTCGCAAAGAAATCCGAACGCATCATTAACAATTTGCATTGAGTATTCTAGCATTTGGTTCTCTCGGATCTGGATTTCTGGGAAGACTTGGAAAATTGTTCGGATTGTGCGTTCTTCCACAGGTTCTACATCCCTTATGTGCCGTACATTCTTCTGGGGTGTCCATTTTTGGCGTTGGGATGCACTGGTAGAATCAGCCTCTTCGTCCTTAGTTGACCATGACCGATGTAGCTGTTTCAAAAAAGTTAAATTTAGATTTATAAGGAATTAAATGTGTCAAAAGTTGAACAGCAAGTGAAATACTTACACAACGCTTTTGTCGGGTGAAAGTTATTCCAGGTTCTACATACGTCTTGAGTGTATTTGCTTTGACGGCATTGAGCAACCATTCCAACCAATCCATAAAACTTTGGTCACGAACAAGTCCAAAGCTCTTAGAAAATGTTGCAGGTTTACTTTTCATCTGAGGCTGAATTTGATTTTGCTGACAAGTTGGATTTGGAGTTTGGTGTGGCTGGGGTTGAGGTTGTTGATTTTTCCGCGAACTTTGTTTAGGCATATCGAATTCGACGAAACGGTTTGGATTTTTGATTTGGTGAACTTTGGTGTGGTTGAGACGGTTGAGGTTGTTGATATTTTCGCGAACTTTGTTGAGGCTGAAATCGATGAAACGGCTTAGATTTTTGAATTATTGGTCGTGCACATTGGTGAGGTTGCAAGGGCTGAGATTGTTGATTGTTTCGCGAACTTACTTGAGGCTGAGACGGTTGACATAGTTGATTTTTTCGCGAACTTTGAGGGTGAAATCGCTGGAAAGGTTTAGATTCTTGATTTGGTCGTGCACTTTGGTGAGGTTGAAGAGGCTGAGATTGTTGAATTGGTCGTGAGCTTTTGTGAGGTTGAAAGGGCAGAGATTCTTGATTGTTTCGCGAACTTAGTTGAGGCTGAGACGGTTGACATTGTTGATTTTTTCGCGAACTTTGAGGGTGAAATCGCTGGAAAGGTTTAGATTCTTGAATTGGTCGTGCACTTTGGTGAGGTTGAAGAGGCTGAGATTGCTGAATTGGTCGTGAACTTTTGTGAGGTTGGAAGGGCAGAGATTCTTGATTGTTTCGCGAACTTAGTTGAGGCTGAGACGGTTGAGATTCCTGTTTTGGTGGTGAATTCCGGTGAAGTTTAATCGGTTGTGGTTCCTGGATTTGTCGTGCACTTTGTTTACGAAGACCTCTGGAAGAGAAGAGCCATGGGCAGCAGCTATTGAAAATTTTTCGGAGACACATTGTTGACGAGAGTTCCGGTTCCTTGGTTGGTAAAGCTTCTGGTTCCGCAATTTTTCTCGAAATAGCACAAAGTTTAAAGGACAAGAAAGCGCACGAAAGTTAGGAGAGTTTTAGATGTTTTAAGGGCGGACCCAGACGAGTGACTAAAAATTTATGTCGGTCATCAATTTTTTTCGGGAAATGTCAAAAATGCCTTGACAACTGTAAAGCCACAATTGAATATTTTTGAAAAATATATGTAAAAAATGATTTGCAGAAATGCAATGTTTCCTTTTCAACCAGTCGTTGCTTGGCAACATTTCTCCATCCTACAAAATGCACTAGACATGGTTTTCGATCCAATTCTAATCCCTTCAAAATGAGACCATCTGAGTCTGAGCATCTGAATTAAATAACTATTTTCTCTGATTTGTTTAAAACGCAAAAAAAAATTTTTTTACTCATGATTCAATTCCTGAGTAACTTCCACATCAAAGCTAAGAAAATCCGTTTATATCCGTTCATTTAACTTCAATTCCATCATTGCAAAGTTTTGCATAACTTCCCAGTGCGAATCTAAAGACATTTGTCCTCGCATCGCGACTTTCGCGACGTTGACAAACCTACTTTTCTCTACTTGTTAAATAAATTTCAAGAACTCAATTACTGATTTCCGGGAACAAGAATCTTAAAATGAAGTTGATTATGATTTTGCTACCAGTTGTCAAAATTTGTCAAAATTACACAGCAAATAAAAAATAGAAGTCCTAGCCCTGATTAAAATAAATTAAAATAGAGGGGTTAAATTAAAATTCATAACATCCATCCAACTCATCCGAGCACTACACGACCCACACAGCCACGAGTAAAAATGCCAATTATGCTAAAATGCGATGCGAACTTGTGAACTTCATCTTTGTAACTAAAAAGTCACACTTAGAAAATACAACGCAACAATAATTGTTGCGTTGTTTTATAATTAGTTTTCTAATTATTAGAAAACTTGGACAATAACCACAACAAAATGCAACCATGCATTGCTTAATATTTCAATTATTAATTTAATTTCTTCTTGCATCGCATCAGTTTAATTTTTGAGACATCAATAGAAATCCACACGGCACATTTGCATTGCACGCAAAGCTACGGCTACAGCTAAAGTCAATGCTTTCAAGTTTGAGTGCAGACAGTGCAGAGTGCAAAGCAGGCAGAAATACCGAGAACATCAAACGAAAACCACAAAATTCCCACAAAATAGTAAAATAGCGCACTGATTAACTCCAAATTATATCAATCTTTATCCTTTTTTTTGCAAAAAATTTTTAGTATTTTTTAGCGACAAATCGAGATTTCTACCGGACCAGACTCAGGCGTGGTTTGGCTCAAGAGTAAGTTGCATCACCTGGCGTCTCCAATGTAAAATTTTGAGTTGAGCCTTTAGCCGGCAAGGAAGTGGGATTTAGCTGGCGCAGTCGCCGTGGTCCAAAATCACCATATTGAAACTCCTTTTGCCGACGGTGTGTGGAAATTGAAGTGTGGCAGGCAGAGGTCTTTCTTGGGTCTTGGCATGAGACAGGATTTTCAGTAAAGAAGTTTAGTTTTTTTCCAGTTTTCAGTGACAAATTAAAACAAAAAGTAAGTACGTGGTTTTTCAGTTTTTTACAATTTAGTAGACGTTAGTCGTTTTGAACAGATTTAGTTTTTAATTGTAGTTTTGGTCAATCAAAATTGTCATTTTGGTGGACCATGCTTCCTTCCTTTCTTGCTGTATGCGGCTAAATTCACGGTGTTGCATTGCATTGCACGACGGGGATGGAATGCAAGCGCAAGCTGTAAAATTTAGTCAGGATTTCTTTTAGTTTGTAGTTCAAAATTTATTGAACTGAAATTCACCGAAAAATGTAATTAATAGAGATATAATCAGTTGATCAGTCATTAGTCCTTTCCAAAGTCTGGCCAAAATACAAGCATGTTTGAGATGTTTGAGATACCCAGTTTGCCATGAGTCACAATTCATCCTGCTTAGTCTTTAGATTTTATTTAAATTTAGAAAAGATTGACGTCATGTTTTGATTAATATACACGATATTTATACTAACTTTATTTACTTTTTACAGAAAAATGTTGGCCTCTGGATCCAAGATCCTTAAGCCGGCTGGTGAGCAGCCAGACGCATTCGAGGAGCAAATTTCATCAGCCCTCCTAGAACTCGAGTTGAACTCTGACCTCCGAGCTCAACTTCGTGAACTTCATATTTCCGGAGCTAAGGAAATCGATGTTGGCGGCGGAAAGAAAGCCATCGCAATCTATGTCCCAGTTCCAAAATTGAAATCTTTCCAAAAGATTCAAATCCGACTGGTGAGAGAATTGGAGAAGAAATTCTCTGGGAAATACGTCGTCTTCTTGGCCAAGAGGAGAATGTTGCCTAAGCCAACCCGTAAAATGAGGAGCAAGTCCAAGCAGAAGCGACCCAGAAGCCGAACTCTGACCAGCGTCCATGAAGCGATTTTAGACGATCTCGTCTACCCCGCGGAAATTGTTGGCAAGAGAATTCGTGTTAAATTAGACGGCGCTAGGCTGATCAAGGTCCATCTGGACAAGAGTCAGCAGACCAATATCGAACACAAGGTCAGTAATTAATTTATTCAACTTTCAATCAACTTTGAATAGTGTATTTGAAATATTTGAGATAAATTCTTAAACAGTAGCAGCACTCGTATTTTCCCCTTTTTCTTATTGTTGTGGCACAATCGAGTTCATCGCTGTCCAGAATTTATTCTGGGTTCCCATACGGCAGATGGATCCACAATTTTGCCAAATTAAACAAAGAGTATGTTTGTGCTGTTTTGATTTTTCGTGTGAGATGGCCAACTAAAATTCTTTACAAATCTTCCCATTAAAATACAAAACTAATGTAATTCCTAATTTGATTCGACTGACTGCAAACACCTTTTAAGTTTTCCTCTGTTTATGTGCTGTGACAATTCAGTGTGTATTTTTTTGTCTTGAATGTTTTGAACTATTGTGGTGTGGTACCATTCAATTTAGCAATCGCACTGATTCAATTTTTTTCTTCGCAGGTCGAGACGTTTGGAGCGGTGTACAAGAAGCTCACAGGAAAACACGTCACATTCGAGTTTCCTGAACCTTATTTGTAAACAGCTAATGGTTGAATAAATGCACATTTAAGACGTTTGAATTATTCTACATTTTCGTGTATTGAATTGACGGTTTAATTCTAAATCAATATCATTCTTGGCATCACACAATTCACATAAAATCAAATTAAAAAACTTCGTGCTTCGATTTGGGCGCTGCGGCACATAAAATAAAAACTCGCTGCCGATTGACTGACTAAGTATGATTAGAATTAGACTCTTGGGAATCGGGTCCGTTGGACAGAACTGCGGGTCTCAAATGTGAATAATCGCTCAAAGGTGTTGTTGACTGGGTAGGTTGAGGCTTCTCGTTTTCCGAAACGGAATCAGGATTTGGAGCAATCGGTTTTGTCCAGCTTGTGCCGGTTATTCCTGTCGATGTAGAAGGAAATGGTGGATAGTTGTTATTGTTGCTTGCCAAATGTGTCATTCGAGAAGGGACTGGATTTGTACTCCGTTTTCCCAGTATTTTAATGTAATTGGTAGGAACAAGTCCAATTCTTCTGCCGTCCGAGGCCAACACCCATCCTTTGACATTTGGTGGCTGGTGTGATGCGGGGGCTAGACGAATATTCTGACCTTTCTTAAGCCTTAGCTCGCGTTCTGACAATGAAATCTCAAGGTCATACTCCGCAACAGCTACAAAATGCTCGGCTTCCCCTGTTGCCCACTTGGAATCTGCAACGCAATGAAGGATAAGTGTTCAGATTAGATTGTTCGAAAGCATAAGAAATACAATTTGCCATTTGCTTACAAAAACAGAATATTGTGACCTACCCTCAGATGTCTTATTAAGATTCAGTTGACGAATCAGCTTCCACATGAGGTAAGGGCCCGCAAAGATAAATGCCAAGAACATTAAGATCGGCCAAGATGATGGTCTACCTCCTGGTTTTAGCTCATTTTCCCATTCTGAAGAATTGAATTCGCCAGGTGGTGTCTGGGATAAGGAGTTCCACAGAGATTCGATTTGTTCTGGTTTGATTTTGGAAATGCCTGATAGAAAATTAAAAATTTAAATAAGCAACAATTCATGGTGGAGCAAATTAAACCTAACGTAAAATATAATTTCATAATCACATACCGATTAAATATGAAATCCTCCGAATCACCCATCTGAAAAACCGAAATATTGCTAAAGCTGACAGGACTTGCTTGACTCGACCCAAGTGATCCGCGACACCCACAACGGCCCGAAACGACGAATAGACCGCATGAAATGTAGACTCTAGCATGGCGCTAATCGACCCAAAAGCGCTCACAAATGACTCGATCGATTGGAAAGCAGACGCCGAAGATTCTTCAGCCAGTTGAGAAAAACTAGGTTCGTCCATCCCCAGAGAATTCTGCGGATTGATAGAACCGTACATGCCCATTCTACCCGGCATTGACCCATACATTCCTCCCATTGGGGAAGAGTAGCTGCTGTACGGACTGTAGGGAGATGAATAACCAGAATAACCGCTGTTGTACATTGAATTCCCGTAAGACATCATTGGTCGACTGGCATAACCGTAACCGGGCATTCCGCCAGTACTGTACAAAGGTCGGGGCGACTGCCCTGGTCTGGGGGGAAGTGGTGGTGCTTGAGTAGAATTACTCAAACCAGGGGTAGGTGCTAACGATCCTCCTCCAGAACCTGGATAAGGTACAGCCGTACTGTGCAGCCTGTCGCTGTGTGTGAATATAAAGGAGAGCATACATTACATTACATCTGGCTAACCTCATAAATCATAATTTGAAACTATACACGAATCCTGTCTCAATGAACAGTTAATAAATTGTGTAATTACTTACGTATTTGAAACATAAGGGAGGGTATTCGAGTGCAGAGGGTAATTATTTGCAGCGGCGACTTCCCAAGGTTTCAGAGGGATATCCATAATTCACTCCAAGATAATCTGTGGTGTTTAACAATGACTAATACCTTTTGTTTGTGAATCTGAGAAAAAATTCAGAAAATGTTAAGTTATTATTAGAACACACAAGTCAATACTTATATAGGTACATGCATTATGAACTATCAATTAAAACTGAAATTTACATATAAATTCCAGTATTTATATTATATATTAATATGATTTATCACCACCTTGCACTTATCAGTCCAGTGAACAAATTCAGCTGAATTCGTGGTTTCCTTCGTTTTCACGGAACGGGAATGTCCGTAATCCGTAACTACGTCTCTAGTCTGTTTAGTTGATTCGATTCGATGTCAATGTCAAGTCAACCCTAGAAATTCTCCAGTGTCTTCTTCGACTAGAATTTAAGCCTGTTGTGGTTGTGCTGTGTTAAGTGAGTAGATAATTAGTCGACGGGTCACTCAGTCGTTTCGCGTTATTGCGAAATAATTTTGTGTGATGATGATAACTGCGAATTCACGTTTTTTATAAACAACATTCAGCATGCAAACTTCACATGCACAAAGTAACATGTAAGGATAGCAAAAGCTAAAATGTAGTGCAAGTGCTCCTTCTCTCTTCTACCGAACGCAAACCAGTTCTTCTCTTCTTCTGCCGTGGCCGTGTGCCTAGATTTCTAAACATTGCATTGCTCTGGGATATTGGGATTTTAGTATTTTAGGATTATTGGCATATACGGAATTTACTGCTAGATGATGGAAAAATGCCGAATATTTTGAATCATTTGAATGGTACTACTTGTTGCAAAACAAAAAACTTTTGCAAAATTCTTTGGCTCAGATTTCATGGCAATTTGCAATTCAAGGAATTTCTTTTTATTAAGCTAGCGAAAGCCACAGCCCCACTGAAATGGATCGTGAAAATCGAGATTCCTTTAGCACCTTGAGTAATGAAATGAAGGTGACCGACCTGACCCATATCGTTATGCGACATAAACATAAATCTAACTGAGCTCATAGATCTGGAATATTTGAAAGTTTTCTCGAAATATTTCTAGAAATAAACATTAACTCCAGTAGTGTAATTCCAATAAATATGCATTCAACTTGGGTCCAAAAGGCTTCTACTACTAGTAGATCAGATCAGTTCAGTTCAGTTCAGTTCAATATTTTATTTTTGTGAAGCTGATATATAATATGACAAGCACATTGTTTTCAATATCGGTTCAATATCAGAACAGCGGACCTCAGCCCCGGGCCCGGTGCGGTGCCCGCTCACATCAGATCACCCAAGTTCCTTTGCAAAATCCGATATAAAATTCGAAATCCGATTGGTGGGACAAAATAAAAAAAATTCACCACCCGTTCAGATCAGATGGCATAAATAACCACGAAGGTATCTGATCTGACTTGGCAAGTGCCGATCGGACCAAGCAAGAATTCGCAAAAAGAATAGTAGTTCTCTGCTATTACTAAGTTTACAAACTAACTACAGATGATCCTGGTCTTCCTGGTATGGTAGTACTACCCGGATCTTTCTTTAAACAAAGTTTTATTATAAAATTGACTACTTAACTAGAAATCCAAATAGAGAGACCCCTACTCCATCTGGCATAAACTAGCATCGAAGGGCAAATTGAAAAGTCAGGGAAAACTAAAACGGGGGCCGAATTCCTTCCACTGACTGAGCGCAGAGATAACCCATAAAAGCCGAGTTAGAGATAAGCCTACGTAATGGTGAACGCCGAGTCAAATGGAAGGTGCACCGCACTGCAGGTAGGCCACGGGGTTGCATCTGCATAGCGCGTTATTTTAGCCTTTGACAGCACGGAGCACGTTATTTTAAGCATTGAGAGGACGGACCCGTGCCGAGATTTAGCATTACCCAGACGGGCCCGTGCCGAGATTCTCGACTCAATTTCTAACGTGTGATAGACTCATCTACACCTACTACCGCACTCTATCGGTTATCTCTGGACTGAGCGAGTAGAAATGCAAGAAAATTGATAAATCGCTCCTCACAGGACTCGTCCTCGCGCCGTTTGGCCAGACTGGCATCAGGAGGGTGGCAAAGCGTCTGTTTTTGAATTGCAAAACCAGAGACTTCATTGGACAACCTCAAAATCCAAAACCTACTTGATCCTATCATTGCGCTCAACATGTTTTGACGTCGTCCTTCCATTTTACCCCCCGACCTTACATTTCCTAAAATACAAACAGAGGTGGCTTCCACTCCACGCCTCTTCCACTTTACGACCTAATCATCATTAAAATTTTGGCATTTTTGGGTCGTCAAATTTTGCGTTCATTTGTGATGAGAATGGTGAATATGGCGGACGTGTCAATTGGAGGAACGCCTGGAAGTCGCTACGAAAAGTCACTTGGACTCCTCACGACCCGATTCGTTGCACTTTTGCAAAAAGCCAAAGACGGAGTCCTTGACTTGAAAGAGGTGAGTTAAATTTAAGTCTTTGGACAACTTCAAAATTTTCCAAATCCAGAAACTAAGTGATGTTAAAGTTAAAAGTTAAAAGTTAAAAGTTCGGCTTTATTGACATATCGGACCATCTAATCTGACGAGTCAGATAGAATCAGTCTTAGACTGCTCTCCCTCCGATGTCACTTCTCTCTATGTCAATATATTTCTCTGGAGACATAGAAAGGCCACTGAAATTCTTTGAAACCCTTGCTGGAACATCCGTTTAAGCAGTGAGCTTATCCATTAGCTGATTAAGCTAGTATTGGCTTCAACTCACACCAGCTATCATACCAATGTACGCAGGTTTCAGAATTTCAGTGGACGCATACCGTACTTGTAGAAAATTTCTCTCTACCAGCACCGAGCCATATGCGATTCGTCTAGTCGAAACTCAAGGAAAAGTTCATTTGACGTCCCCAAGAGGACACCCATCCAACTCAAACCCTTGTTGCCCCTTGCCTAACTTAAGTGTTCTTACGAGTACTGTTAGACGTAGGGCAAGTCGACTAGACTAGCATGATTTATTCACCCTTCGTTAGGGACGGATTTGGGAATGGAATCAATTATTTCCGACTCGTTTTAATTTGGTTTATACCTTTTAACGTTTTCAGGCTGCTGAAACTCTTGCAGTTCGTCAAAAAAGAAGAATATACGATATCACCAATGTCCTCGAAGGGATTGGCCTTATTGAGAAGAAAACTAAGAATGCCATTCAATGGAAGTAAGACTAAATGACATACGATTCTTTTTATATGCAAATTATGCAATTACCAAAAGGAAATATTGTTGCGTGTTTGGAGTATCTAAAGTATTTGCGTGTTCTATTAAAGGGGAGCCAGTCCGGGAACCAATACGGAAGAATTTGTGGCTAGGGTGGAAAGGTTAAAAGAAGAGGTTAGAAGGCTAGATCATATAGAAAAGGAAATGGATAAACATAGACTGGTGAGTTCAGCAAAATTTGAAATAAATTAATGTTAAAAAAGCATACCTGAATTTTAACTGTAGATTTGTTTTTTATAACAGTGGTTAGAACAAAGTTTGAAGAACGTCACAGAAGAACCCAGTAATGTTAGGTATGCCTATGTTAGGCAGGAAGACATGTGTACATCATTTTTAGACCAAACAATTTTAACCATCAAGATTCCAAAGGATGCCCAGATGGAATTTCCACACGGGGATGCAGTAAGCCGACAATATATTCGTTTTTGATTTTTATTGCTCCGCTATTGAGTTTGCTCTGTACTTTTAAACTTTTATGCAATTAATGCAATTTGTAATATCCTGTTTTTCTTGCCACAGGTTGGAGAAGTACCGAAATACAGAATACATCTTAAAGCAGGGAAGGAACCAATTCACTCTTTCCTCATCAACCCGGAGTTGGAGCCTCCCGGTGTCATTGTAGATTTTGCAGAACATTACAAAAGTTGGTTGGAGATAAAGCAGGCAGAGAAAGAGGACAAAGAAATCAGTGAAAAGGAAGAGCGACGAAAGAAAAAAATTAAAACTGAAATTGACTTGGCCGATCAGCATTCAGACTTGATCACAGTTGTCAATGAAGTTGATTTATCAACAGTAGCCGCAGACGTCGGGGCGGAAGAAGAGGTTGGTGGATCTGACTTTCCTTCTGCCCAAAAGTTTGCCGATGAGGAGGAGGAAGATGATCTGGTATCTGAGCTTCAGGACGGATTTTGCTCTACCTCACGTAAGTGCATGAACTTTACTAGATTTAGCGGATTCTAAATTTGCAAGTCATTTTCAGTTTTTTAAACAAAGTCTACCATTGTTTGTTTTTTTTTTGCAGTGGTTGGTCCGATCTTGAGAATGAGTCCGCCACCGACTGAACAAGACTACAGGTTTACCTTAGCTATGCACGAAGGACTAGTTGACCTCTACGACATTAAAAGGACACCTCTGACCTCATCGAGCGGTTGATTTGAAGCAGGACGATTAGTAATTCAAGTTTTCTTACCAAGATTAATATGTTTATGTACAATTTTAAGTTATGTAATAAGTGGAATATAGAATTGTTGTTAATAATAAATCACACCAGCCTTCAGATTTCAGACACTAGTATCGCATTTTGTTGTGGATTTTATTTTTGACTGCAGCAAGTCCAGGAATCTGCTTATCCTCCTTCGCCAAGGCACAGCCCGCAAATTAAGTCGTAACTCGTAAGCCAGAATTTTTGTTTATGTAT
>JAQGCM010002465.1:0-11165 GCA_034699705.1 Hymenaphorura dentifera
GTAATGTAGTGATACCATTAATTTGCAAAGCCAGCAATGGAAATTGTTGATTGCAGTGAATTTGTTGAGATCAATTTAGATGTATTCAATTAATGTAGGTTGGGACGTATGTAGTCTCGATCCGAGTAGATTTCCCTGATAAATTCAGCCAAATCTTGTGTGAATCGGCCAATAATTATAACCGCTAGAGTAGCAGATTAAACGACTGCACAGCCGGTGCCCATGACATGGGCATTAACACTAATCGCGATCGATTCAAAAATTCAATCACGGATCATTTGATGTAAAATATCGTTGTGGTGCAATAATTCGATTTCTATTATCTCAGGAATTTCTGTCTTCTTCGGTAATCTTTTTGCAGAGTTCTGAATGTTCTAATCTTGGATTGAAATATTTCCGCTTTCTGGGAACGGTAGGTGACATGTAGTAGGAGTATCAGGGCCCTTCTGCCTGACTGAAAAGTACGGCAGATAAACATGACGGGTTCCATGAATAGCGTAGTTTTCGCTTCATTTACTTTCCTTTCTTCAGCTTTCACTCTCGCTCGATATTGATGAAAGAATATTATCTTGTGAAGTGCTGCATATGTACACACATACATATGTACTTCATGCAAAAAGCAAGACCACATACATTTGACCTATCAAATTTCACCTAGAACACATCGCATAGGTAAAAGTTTGGTCTTTTTAGCGTGAACGTATTTTCTATATATTTCTTGCTTCTGGGTTGAAGTTCTAGTAACAATCTTACAATTTCGCTTTTGCTTTTTAAATCGAAGCAATAAGGCTTGAAGCTTGACTAATAGGATGACGAACTTATTCATTTCTATTCGAGCGGATTATACGACTATCAGACTGATATCGTACATTTTTCGATAATGGCGAAAGTTCTCTTTTTTAGAACTTGGGGCCTTCTGGAAATCCAACGAATTGTTTGGTTATTGTTGGAATATTTTTTTTGCTTGATGACTGGCATGATTCTAAAATTATCTATTAGTACAGTGAGCATTTTGCACAGAATGCTGCTGCACATTTCTCTCATCCCTCATCCGTACAGATGGTTATGGAATTGAAAACCATCCTTTCTCCCAAATAAATTGGAATTAGTCGTCTAGCTTTCTGGACGTAGCTTGAACAAAATTGAATTTATGGATCTGTCCGCTTCTCCATGTAATACTAGATGACTAAAGAGGTTTCCGCAGATAGTTTACGGCGGCAGTGTCTAATGTGTATTCCACTAGAGCCAACCGACCAAACTTTCTGGAAGGTCATTACAAATAATAGTCTTCTGTTGCCACTGTAGTGGCTCAGGGGGAAGAGGTTAGTGGTTTCCAGTTAGCTTGACAATTTGGCGAAGGGGATGTCTATTGAAACTGAAGTTTTTACCCTACACGCATGCCGGAATATTTGCAACGTTATGCAATGCATTTGATTTTGATTTTATCTGGTGTATATTAATTAGATTAATTACTGCAAATATTTATAATAATATAATTTACAATAATTTGTATAATGTTTGCCAATTTTGCTAAAATTTCAAACGACGGGGATTTTACTTCGAGATGCATTTGGTCGAAGAGTGCATTTTTGACTTGAAATACTGCCTAATATGGATCGATGTTTGTCAGTTAAGGGTTGCGTACTTCAGAGCAATATCTTTGTTCGAAATCAGCTCCCGAAGAAAAGAATGGTGTTAATAATGACTAAGTTTTGAACACTGTGAAGTGCGCAGCCATGAACACTGAACATGTAACACGGTTTGCCGCTTCCAGAGAGCACTGAGAAACCAAACAACAACGGCTGGGCTATAGAGGTGCTTATCACCACTTTATTTGATATCTCGCTCTTTTATAAACTCCGAGAAGGGAGAATGGAGTTCAATGAAACGCCCGACATCCCAAATATTTAATGAACCGAAATATTACAAGAGTAATCGTTCTTTAACGATACCAGGAGTTGCTCTTAAACACTAGCACGACACGCCATCATCAATTCATTGGGGCTTTGCGTGGTCCAAATAGTGAGGGCAATTATTTTATTACTTTCTCTACATCTACATCTGCGAGATCTTTCGAGTTTTGCGAAGTGTTCACCACCGCGTCAACAGCACACTAGAAACATTTTGAAAAACTAAAGCAAAGTCAAAGAAAGTTGAAAAGCAAAAGATTGGTCAACTAGCAAAATCAGATTTCTATTTCTCAGGGATAACGAGTTTGCTTTGTTAACTATGCGATCGATGTGTTTACATTGTGTTTCCTGAAATCATTTTGCTAACATAAATATCAGATGTAAAAAATTAGAAAGAAGTAACCGTGTTTTGCGTTGCAGTTGCTTGGAGTTTGTACTCTTCATGCTAATTTGCAACACTCTGATCTGAATCACCGGAACTGTCAACCCATTTCACACCCTGGGAGCCATGATTATTATTAAAAAGTATATGTGAGAGGAATAAAATTACAGTGTGCCGAGGAAATGATAGGGCTGAAGTGCATGTACTGCGTAGAGAGCGCCCAACCCAACCCTTGAGTTCATATTCATGATGGTTGAGTCCCGATAAGAACAATCTGGAATGTCTTGTGAAATAAATGACCTTTTTCTTGAGAATGACAGGAGAAAGTTTTTGATGCCGCTCTTCATTCGCATCACACTTGACTTGAACTGAAGTCTTTTTATTTCTACTCAACTCAACTCCCCTAACTAGATTTCTACAATTGAGTTGAATGGAGGGACGGAAGTAAATTTGCTTAGAGCTTGCTTATCTATGGGAAAATTACATTTCACATTGTGTTCGTGACAAGGACGTCTTCCTAGTTGCATTTGCATTTTTGCTACCTGAGATCAATTCTATTCAGATTCTACTCAGAGAAAAATTTGAATCGCAAGTTACAAGCCTTGGGGAATACCCATCTCAATTTCAGTACTTTCTCCAGAATTGTAGAAAATGATGAGTTGAGTGCCTGAATTCATCTCTCAAAGGCATTCCGACGATATCTTGAACTAAAGATCTTAAAGATGTTCCTAGTAGTTTGTACTTTATTTGTGTGAAGTAATTTTGATTGGATACCCTGGAAGAATTTTTATGCAGAATGCTGGCTTATCTTGAATATGAAAAAAATATCGGCAGATTTTTTTTTGCGAATGCTTGCGTTATTCGAACAATCCCCTCCAGGCCCAACTCCCCTGTCTTGCGCGTGGTTTGGGTACAATCCAGATTGACATTTGCCACTGGCTGGAGAATTACTCGGGCTGTCCGAAGTTTCGAGTATTTCAGTCCGATGAAGGACAAGGTTGGACGATACGATTGATTGTGTGTATTCTTTAAATTACTGTTCAACCAAAACCCAAATTAAGTGTCGAGAATGCCGTGCCGATGCTGACGTAAATGAATTATTGATCTGCCTATGTAAATATTTTTGTTCACCTCCTGACTGACCTATGTTTACCCTGTACGTTATATTCACAGGGCCGTTCTCGGAGTTTGACGCACATTGATCACCTGGACCCTGCCATGCTTCTTCGTAATGAAGACATGGACAGTAAATCAGAGCCCGATACGTCACTTGAGCAACTATTGTTTGTCCCGGGTGCAGCTGAGACGAGAGAGTCCAGAAGAAAAAAGTTGGCAAGGTCTCAGGTAAGAATTTGATTACGAAAATCTGAAACTTTCGAACGAAATTCTAGCTAGGAAATGATTGTGTAATGCTTTCAAATGATGCACAAATATAACGAGTTCATGAAAACCAGAATTGATACTTATCCGGAACATGATCCTCAAGAAAGGATCGACTTTCTCTTCTTAAAAGCAATTTACTTGTTGCAAAGAGCCCAAGTCCTTCTTGGAATAATATTGCTAGGCCTTGGGCCATGTCAAATAAAGCAAATTTATTCATTAAAAAGTAAATTAGTTTATAGCTGAATCCGAGCGCTCTGCTGCATTCATGGCTGGACAAAACACAAGAACAAATTTTGCACAACAATTCCACGTTCAGGAATTCCTTCGACGAGATCGATCGTCTTTTGCTTCCTAATCTCAGAATCAAAAGGAGTCTCATGCTTGTTTTTGTCATAAGCGAGGAAGAAATCGTGCGTGGCCTGTTTAAAATTCATGAAGGCTCTCTTCTTTTTTTACCATACATATGTTTGTTAGCTAACCGTGGTTCTTTTTTCTATTAGGTCTCCAGCTCGGAATTCTTCAGCGTTTGCTTCGAAGGAGATTTGGGCTCTGGACTTGAAGAATTTCTCCCGGTCACTCGTGGAACCTGTTTAGGGTGAGAAATTGTTTAATTTAATTTTCTCTCATCCACTTTCTCTTCTTTTTTTTTGCTCTCTCTCTTCTAGTCGATCTCTCTGATCTTTGTCGGACTCTGAATTCTTGCTCCTTAAGAAAAAGTACTACCACTTATTTATTTAAGTTCAAGTGGTATTCGCTAGTAGTTGTAGTCGGCAGGATGAAATCATAAGAAGTGACGACCCGCAGGATATTCTTGCTCTTCGTTTCCTTGTGCACTTTCAGCGAACAGCGACTTTCCCTAGAAATTTTCCCATCTCTCAGGCAGAACTACGAATGTCTCTGTTGCCCTTTTAGATGAAATGTCGAGTACAAATTTATTTATTTTACCTTTCACCACAATTCTCGGAAACCCCAGTGGAATCAAAAATGCGCGCTGAGATAGAATTATTTATCCGTGGCTAGACTGGAAGATATTCTGAAAAGAATTGTAACCGAAAGTGTCTCTCCATCAATTTATTGGCGCCGACAATAATTTCACGCAACATATTTACTCTTCCTATTACTTCAAAGTGTAGGGACTGTGAATTCTATTTAACTGGCTTTGCTTCCTTCCCTCGGACTAGGATTTTTGAAATTTCATTTATTAAGTAAACCCACCCCCACAAAAGCATATTTATTGAGTTTGACATTTACTAAGTTACCGGTTCCGGAGCACCGGTTCCGTACTGTGGGATTTTGCTTTCACCCAGTAACCCACACAAGCTGCAGCAGTGAGAGCGACAGTTTACAAGCTTAATCTTGTTACATAAAATGCTCTGCCTTCTGTCAAAGGCGAGACAGACAATTTGTTTGCAACTTTTCAGATAACAAATCTGATGCATCGTAACCCATCACGTGCTACCTTTGGACTCACCTGGGTTTTCTAAAACTAGAATTTTCAAAGGATTCAATTATTTTATGAACGAAAGTTTACATTATAGAGTTTAGTATGTCAAAGCAGTGGGCAGAATTAGTTTAACGCTAGTACGAAACCATTTTCGTACTAAGCGTCTAGCACGTTTAAACTACAAGGTCATGACTGTTTTAAAAAAAATTGAGCTTAAAATATGCCACCCCACGCTGGTGTTAGAGTAGTGCAGAAGGCTAGTGGACCAGCGCCTAGTGACGCCAGTCATACGATTATACAAGCACGACATTCATTTTGTCAAATCACTACAGAACAAGAACAAATTCAGCAAATTTTTCACAACTCTTGTAATCTGTACTGCAGTAGAATGAAAATGTAGACACAGCCGGGTGTCGAATGCGTGAAAGTGAAAGCTAAGGAAATTCCTTCGCTTGTTTCTAAAGTATTTTTCTTTGTCCTCCCACTCAAGTTGCTCTCCGTTTTCACGAGTTGCATTCCAGGTTCAAGTACAGTGCAGGAGATCTCATTGAGATTGTGATTATTCTCCTCTAGAACTTTCTGGATGGACCAGACAAACTGCTGCCCTGAAACCCACATTTTCTTTACTGTATCTTGCACTAGCTCTAGGAACCAACCAGCACAGACCGCCCACTCATTTCCGCATCATTGAGCAGAATGACCTTTTGGGACTATTTTGAGATTATGAGATGAGAATAAAGAAAAGCCATTAAATATGCGAATAGATGTGGGAAGTAAGTTTGTGTTTCATAGTTTCATTGTGTTAAGATGACCAAGACTTGGCACTACAATTTATCAACCCGCCGGCAGGCCGCCCACGAAATCACTAAATAAACCGTTAATACTTAAAAGAAGCAGTTAGTTTGTACAAGAAATATGATGTGATATTAAAAGCAAAGCGATCACGATCGTTGAGAAGTTCAGATCTTGAAATGTGATGCTGTAGCTTGGATATAATAGTGGAAACGATTTTTTATTTAAATATAAATTTCTAGGGTTTATTTGAGATCAATAAATTTAGCTCGCACGTGGTAAATATATATTTTGAGGAAAATATTGCAGCCGAACACCACCATACGTATATTTATGATACATGTGCAATCTTTAACATTTTAGAGCCGGAACTTATGTCACATTTCCTATAAAATACGGCTGGCCTTGGCCAACGTATGAAATTGAGTAATATATGTGGAAGGCTCTGGGAAAGTGTAGCATTTCGTTTAGTTTTTGGTGAACCGGTTTATGCATACTTTAAGGGGATAATAAGAAAAAGACACTTTTGGAACGTGATTTGACTGTTGATATGGATGTACTTGGAGGGTTCCAGTTTTTGGTGAAAATCATGGCTTGACCCATAAAAAAAGTATTGCGTCATTTTCACTCTGGAGCTGTACGGATAACACAGCCCGTTGATCTTGTTTTTTGCTTTGATCCACTTTTGACATTCGTTGCTGTCAAATTCATACGGCTCTCTTATCCCTCCGTTTCCTATTTTACTATAAATTCTGTCATGCCTTTTGCACATTTTTGGTGTTGCTGTTGGTAATTTGGATTTGATTAAGAATATTTGACTTGATTTGACAGGGACGCTCTGAGACCATTATTTGACAAGAAAGGCATAACCTTCGCCGGTGTAAATGTCTTCGTTGATTCTTCCAAAACACCGCTCCCGACCCCCATAAACACGGATACTTACTTTGTGGCTGGAAAAAATCTACTTGTTCGAGGTAAGAAATAGAATTGTTAATAATTTGTTGTTTGTAAATCTCGGAATGGGGTTCTAGTTGAATCAAGAATGTTTACCAGCAAATATTTCACCTCAGAATTTTTAAGCCCTTCTGTTTATCTCCGTGTTATTCGATCTTTCATCCATTCCAGCACGACTTTCATCAGTAGGTCACTAAATTACGCTGCGGCACACAAATGGTTTCGGCAGCACGCAACCAGCAAATCGATTTTTTGGTACGATTGATGGATAACGTAGAATTGGTTCTGCACTACACGATCAAATTAAGAACTCGTACCCAAACCAACATGACACAACAGATAAAAACTATTATGGCATTGTTAGTCCACTGCTCTTGGACTAAATAAGATGAATGAAACGGTGAAACTGAAACGAGAGTCTGAGAAGAGACCATCGTAAAGCAATGCTAGGTTAACAGATAGTGCTCGTTAGGGATGTTGAGAAACTGGCAGCTGTGCTCCATTGAGGTGGCAGAAGTAAGGTTCTCGACGAGTTATTACTTGAAGCACAACACGCCAGTGATTTTTAATCATCCTGGAAAACGTTAGAATTGCTTGTCTTGTAAAACGTTATTGTGGATATTCAAGAACAAAATTATTTCCAGAAAGTAGAATTTTTACAATTTGAAAGGTGGAACCAAAATATATTCAGAGTGGGCACTTTGATGGTATTTGAAATAAGTTTTGGCCGCGTTACTAGGAAGTTGAAAATGATGAATTCCCAACTTAGGCAATGACTTTTGTAATGTCAGGGTGAAGAAAGGAAAGCCACGAACTTTGTCCATATTTCAAGTTTCTAAAGGCGAAGGTCTTTCTTCCACTTTCGAACAACAAAAACAATTACAATCGTGGGTTAAAAAGTCAATGTTGGGTGAAAGTTGAAAAGTTTTCAACTTCACGGTAGTCATGAAGGTGACGTCGATCCAGAGCAGTCATGCTTATTGTTGAGATGTATTGCTTCGCACTGAAGGACACTAACAGTAATTTAGGGAAAGTGAAAGTCAGAGAAAACTTTTTTTTTGGAATTCGTGTGAAAATAGAATCACGTTCTTTCTTCTCACACTCACTATGAGCCCAATCTTCTAAAGTAATGCAATTGGAATGGAACAGTGTATTAAAGTTGAGCTTCAAAAGGAGCTACGCCTATGAGAAATGGAAACATGCTGTTCCATTGTCTCTTGACATTGCACTGGAGTGCATTGCAAAATTCATAAAAGTGTCATGACTCTATTGTAGCTTTGGAGTCTGCAAAGTCTGGCGGAGTACCGCCTGTCTGGTTACATTACTCTCCAGGAAGCTACATGCCGATAGATAGTAAAAAAATAAATTGAAAGTCTACTTTTTGCACTCTTCTGTCCGCATTTCATTTGATCCCCAAGTCCTTTGGGAAATAATGTCTGCTTAACGTTGTCTTCTTGACGAAATATCCACCGGCCCGGCCGGATTGCCCACTATGTGAGATTTTGGAGAACGTCATAGTTGAAATGTAGTTTAATTTTCTGAAACATATGCCAAGTTGTAAAATAGCTAACGCTGCGTCTTTTTATGTACATTTAGCCAAAGAACCAGATTCCAAGTTTCATTCCAGATCTTTCAAGCAGCCTTCGCGGAAACCTTCTCACGTAAGTATTTGTTCAAAATTTTGCCATTAGACATTATTCAATACACGAGGGAAATGGGATTTATGTGTGGATCCGCGAAACCGAAAGGAAAACGATCGATGCAAACCGAAACCGAACTGTCAAATATAGTTTATGAGGGCCAAAACGAAGCCTTAGCGGGGATGACAAGACGACGCAACTTATGCCAAAAAATGTTTTTGCTTCTCTTTGTCTAACTTACTCTCAATTGGAGTTTGACTTTGAGACTGTTGATGCTTTTGGAAGTTCGAACTAAAACAAAACCAGCAGAAAGACCTTGACTCCCCGAAATTGACGGGAAGAGGCCATACCACACTCTTTTACTTTGCCGTCATTCCCAAGATAGTTTTCTCAAATGTATCTTTTCCCCGCATCAGTATTTGGGTTTGGTCCCGAATTGGAATCCGGGAGAGGCTGGACAGCATTTGCATGCAAAATGTCTGCGAATTCGGCTTTGTCTACTTTTGGCTCATGTAGAACGTAATTTGTCTGCCTATTCGGTCGGATCGTAACTCTATCAAGTCCTTTATCAGAAGTTCCTTTAATCTAACTTGGCATCCGTTTTTTTGTCTATTTGCTCAGAGGACGAAAGGGAAGTTTTTCAGTTCTTCGACTGAAGATGCGAATTATTTAGGATCTCAGAACACGTCGGCCTCACAAGATGCAAACTCACCAGCGGCTTTGACTGGCTCGCCTTCTCCTGGTCATTCCCATGCTCTGTCAACTTCTACAAATGCGACGGCTGGAACCATTTCACATGAGGGCTCTCTTAAAGTCAAAAATACAAAGCAGACCAATCGCTGGAGTGGACTTTTTTCTAATTCAATTAAGGTAATGGAGATGGTCGAAACTATTGTGTTGTCGCGCTTGGAATTAAACCCCTATGACCACCAAAAACTTCGAAACTTGAAGTTTGTCAGATCTGATGGCTCGAATGTGATATGGTCCAGAGCTTAGGTACAATTGAATTGTGCACGTGAGTGAAAGAGGAAATAGAAAGTAAAGTTGGCTAAGCCTATTGATCTGATACCCGCTAGTTTGATGAAAACAAAACTATTGAGAAAAGAGCTTAGCTTGGGCCGAGCGGGATGGAGTTACAAGTTGATTGTTTGTTCCCCCCATTCGCAGTTACTTGTATTTCAATTGCGACGACTGTTCGGCCCACAGATGTTATGAATTGAGCTTTGAAACCAACTTTCCCTGCTTTCCTCACTTTCACAAAGCGAAACAGAATTGGATTTTAACCATCCTCTGCGCAAAAAAAATCTTTTGCAAATGATTTAATACAAAAAGAGATCGGTAACTTCTTTGATCATTTTGAAGTCGCTTTCATACGACTGTTAAATAAAAAGATGTTTCTTGCCCTCAGGATAATTCAAAAATGGATCTGCTGGTGGAACAATTGAACACATACTCCAAGAATGGAATTCCAGAGCCAATCATTCTTACCTGTGATACTGACGATGACGAAGGTACGTGTACTTTTTCTGAACTATTTTGTCAATATCAGGAAGTAAAAGGTTCGGTTCTCTAGTTCTAGAACTCTTGAAAAATTCTCAGAATTTACCTTCTAAACTGTAATAATTGGATATTTGTTGTGTAATTCTTCACTTCAATGATTCGTGCTCCAATTTCGCTTGCAAGACTTTATTCGGAGAACGCGACAAAAACAAAGGTTTTCTGACTCATAGTAACGTTGGCCAGCTTAGGAAAGTTTTGCCAACTTTGTTCAACTAACTTTGGACTCCGGCCTAGGCATGCAACGCGAAGTTTCATTTATTTCCACATATTCATTGTACGTGTCTGTTTTATCAAAACGAGTAGTGTATTCTTTCATTCTCTTTTTCCTAATATTTGTTCAAGATTTGTTGTTCTGCACGAAAACAACTCAAGAAACTGTGATGTTTTAGTTTTACAATGCATGCACATTATGACAATGAAAGAACCAAAGAAAAGATGTTTTGTTGGCTGGGATGCTCTAAGCACTTTCCCTACCCTACTTTCTAGTTGGTCTAACAATCTCTTTTGCCACATTACAAATTCTCTCATTTCGTTTTCATTATGTAAAACTAGTACAGCAGACTAACTAAGTCTTAACACAGGAAGGGAGCTCGGTTCTCATTAGCCTAACTTTTTGCAAAATAAGAATTCATTGCAAGTACAAGTCGTCCGTCTCCAAATTGCTTTCTTCGTATTCGTCACTGTCAATTTTAATGCGGAGAAAATGTGCACTACCGCCTTCTTCTAAATATGCGCATGGACGGCCACACTTGTTTCAAAAGCAGACTCGTTTATACTCATTAGATTTCTCTGGTGTGGATCTGCTTGCGCTCTCTTTCTTTCTGCTAGATTTAGAATTAATGAGAGATTTACGTCTCGAGAATTTTCTAATAGGATTGTAGGCGGGACAAACATTCATCACTGACACATGTGTACAAATAAGTTCTGCTTGGCTAGGCCACCATTTTACATGAACAGAGACTGGGACTTGTTCTACGATTTTTGGATCTGATCCCAAGAAAAGACGGAAACGGAAGCCAAGTTTATGTTCGCATTCGAAAACTTGTCGAGCTCGAGGGTCATAGACTGATTGGCCGATAAACTCATGCACCAGCATTCCC
>JAQGCM010002466.1:0-11165 GCA_034699705.1 Hymenaphorura dentifera
AACCAAAAGAAAAGAGTGCTCACTGCTCAGCAAGCAAAGAAAACCAAACGAAAACCGCAGCTAAGCCTTGTGGTCATGATCTATATAGTTGTCTGAAACTTTAATTTTTTTTCGGGATTCCTCTCTTAAGAATAGACAATTCTGTGAGGAATCATAATTTATTTCATTAAATTGGCTATTGAAACAGTACTTTTCGCGAACAGGATAAAAAATTAATGAGCAAATTATTTGATTCAATTTTTACCCGTTCTGTCTCGTGTGACACACATTCATCGTTGACTTTTCCGAAGCAGCCACCGAGCCACAAATTTAAATAGAATAGTCGACCTTGATAGGGGCGGCAGCCAATCAGTAATTTCGCATCCAATTTCCAGAATGCTCAAAACTTTCTTTTCACTATTCTTCCCATTGCTTTCCATTTGGACCATTGAAAACTTTCTTTCCTAATCCAGGCAATTACATTAACCTTGAACTCTAACACTGGAAAGAGACGACTGCAGACGATATGTGCCAAGTCAAAGTTTGCTTTCTGCCTTTTGACTAGTCGAACAGATGTCTCGATCGTAGTCGTGATAATCCAGAGCTTCATTAATCGCTACAATAAGCACTTAACTGTTATAGTTAGTAGTCGAATTAATTCCTTTACTGGTCCATCATATTACCAGCAAAATATTTCCACTGGAAGAGGAGTTAACATTATCATTTCGGAGCATTAGCTTTCTAAATGACACCATTGTCGACTGTCGAGTCTCAAAACTCACAATGTCAAGAGCTAAGAATAGAACGAAGAAAGTCAACCGAGAATGAAGAACAATTTCAACATTTTCATCTTAAGCCAAGGTGAGCAAAGATCGACTTAATGAATTCCTTGGCGTGCGTACAAAGAAAAATTCAGACTGCACAAAGCCCAGCCCGTCTTTGAAAGCCTTTCGTCGCGTATTGGAAATTAAAATGAATGAATTCATGGAATCTAAAACTGTCTGGGCTCCTTTGATAGGAAGGTCTGAAATAATATTGTCAATTTAGTGTGCCTTTACAAATGAGTGCATTGCTTGCTGTTCCTTAATATAATATGGTTGAATGTCAACGTTTTATGTAAATGTAGTATTAATCTGTTCGAAGACAGACATTTCGCATTTGATGGTATTCATTGTGCAACAAGGGAAGAGGAAGGAGTCAGACGTCCGACCCGTCAGGTGCTAGCAGCAGCTACTTGCTCAATTTAATATTCAATGATCATTCTACGGTTGAAATAGTCGACGTCGTCATATTCGTATTATAAAAGCCTTATCACTGTCATGCCTCAGTTGACACCTTCTTGGTCTATTCTCCTTTCATCCTCCTCCTCACTAAAACCCTTATCTTCCGGCTTGATATGGAGCCTTTACTGCTAGTAAAGCGTGTGCATTCTAGTTTTAGCTCTTTATTCTGAAACATTACGCTCAAATGCCTGTATCGACGAGCTGATCTTTTTAAAGTGTGTGTGAGCATTCCATGAGCCCAGCAGGATTTAGCTTGATTCAAAATTCTAGTTCAATTTAAGCATTGCAAAAGAAGGAAGGTCAGCCACTTTAAAATTTTGATTCAGGGCTTACGGAGTTCAAAATCAATACTTTGGAGATTTAGAGGGATTTTGAGGTTTAGGACGGTTCCTCAATCCTGATTTTTAAATTCTGCCAATACGTCACGTCAGTGCAGATTGTGCTGTTGGTGAATCAAGTCTTGTTCCAAAATTTGGAGCCAGACTGTTTGTCAAAACCAAGCCATGCCTGTGTGACCTAGTTTAATTCATTTTATCTAAACCGAAGAATCTGCATATGTATGCTTGAGTTTACTTTCTACTTTCTCCTCGGGCAAAGCGTGCTCTTTTCCCATGCACGGATTTACCTGGAAATGAAGCCCTCACATAATTTTCAAGACAAGCAAACATACAGGACAAGTCACATCTAAGGATTTACGTTCACTTAACAATCTACATACAAGAATAGTCTGGAATCAAGGAGTTGCCTTTGGGGATTCTGGCATTCTGAATCTTGAGGTCTACGTGGAGATAGCGACTCAGACTGAGTTTTGTTAAATATGTTCTTGGGATTTGGAGTGCAGTGCATGATGTCTACCCGAGTCGCACAAGACACGACACAACCGCACATGTGGCGTCTCTCTTCTCCATACGAAACTTTCTTTTCAGATTGAAATTTTGAGCTGTAGCCTGACAATAGTGCTTTGGAAAGACGGACTGAGTTGGCAGAGAAAATCCAAAAGCTTTCAGCTCAACATTTTAATCGTGGGAATGTTTTATTGAATTGAGTTTGGAAACAATGGGCAAAGTTTGAAGGGGATTACTAAAATAGAGATGAGTACATGACATAGTAGTGAGTGAATAGATCTACTTACTTTTCCATTTCAATTCACACTCTGCTCTGCTCTCAACTCTCAGTCAGTCAGTCCGTTCGTCGTTGGGCACCAAGCACACATATGACAGTCAGTTAGACTATTGTGAAAGCTGGTGCTCTAACTGACTCTAAAATTCACATCCTCTCTCTCTATCTCTCTGACACTTCTCTAGCAAATTCGGCCGGGCTCTGACTCTAGTGCATGTCGCATGTAGACGGCTTGTCGACCAACTATAAATAAACGTACGAACATAAGTCTGTCTATCATCCTCAAAAGCAAGCTTATAGTCAAGAGCTCGTCCGTCCCGGGCATTTAAATCAGTTATGAAATTATTTAGAGTACAAAAGACATACTCAGACGTGCATGAAAGTTTCTACAGTACAGTACAGTTCTTTTTAAAATCTGGCCTTGTAATAGTTACATTGGGGAGATCGAAATAAGTTGGATAAAAAAAATGAAAGCAACATTTTCGTTCCGCTGCTGTAAGCCAGCCAGCCAGCTTGTACTGGCAGTATAATTTAGAATGGTCGCTTTTGCGAAACTCTCGATGGGTGGCTGCTTCGTTTATATTAGAACAGGCAACAGGCCCGTCAACTTAATTTCAAGTCGAGTAAAACTATTGATTTCTCTCTTTCACGCGCAAAAGGATTGCCAGGATTGCAAGGATTCCAAGTACCACCACTGCTGGGCCTTAATGCTTTGTGACATGAAGTAAGATTACTCGGAGAGAGCCAAGAAACGTGTGCTAGAGTGATAATACTGTATCAGCATATAATATCAACAAAGAAGTAAAAATGAAAATCCGATTCAACATCTCAAACATCTCATCTCATCATCTCACCACATCCTCAGCTTTCTGCGCTGCTCAGGGATGAAATGATGACAGTGTGTGTAATGCAACCCATTATTGTTTTGACCAGATCAGACCAGACCAAACCACAGCAGGCTGCACGTACATAAAAGTGAAAGCCATAATCTCTATTCTGCCGTAGTGATGCGTTAAACATTAGTAGACCAGGCAGAGGCAGGATAGTTCCATCCTATTCTATCTTGTGCTGGAGACCGTAGATATAAATTTTCTGGCGGATCTAGTCTTGCTGGCAGAGATTGGAGAATAAAACTCAAGCCGAGCTTTTCTTACTTCTACTTTTCCTTAGCTTGCATTTAGATTGAGAATAGGCAGTAGGGCCTTTTTGAGAATTTTCATATGGATACAAAAAACATGGCACACTTTCGTATTTTTTTCTCCCTTCTTTCATTTATGAGCTGGAGCAAAAGAAGCTGAGCTGACACTGATTCTTTTACCAGCAAGAATCTACATAATGCATATTCTAGTAAGTTGTAGCGTCAGCAGCGACAACATAGCAAGCAATCCGTGACCCGACTTGCGTGGAGTCCCTTCCCTAGCAACTAGCGACCCACGATGATTACTAGGAAGCAAGAAGGTCTTGGGAGATTTCTCGGGAATGCATGCATGGAGTGCAGTGCAACTTGCAAGTAATGAAAATTTCATTCCTTCTGCACTTTTGGGACAACGGGAATGGTCGGAATGCTTTCGAGTGGCTAGAGAAAGTGAGTTATCGATGATTATTTTATGGCCAGAGAAAGCGACGGCAAGGATGTAAGTGAACATACACGGTGAAAATGTGGGCACAACCGACCGACCGGCTTAAATTCTCTCTGGATGTTGAAATCTGACGGAAATCTGAGAAGGAGCGACCAAATGCACACAAACCAATAAACCATAGGGTTGAGTATTGTAATAAAAAATATCCTAGAGCTGTGACGTAGCCTATCGCTATCATAAAAATCGATTATAACATTGTCATTGCCAAAAAAAGAGCTCAGACTGCGAATGCTTTGTTGATCGTACATGGTGCTTTTGTGAAGTACAACCTACGAGAGCAATAGCAGTTAGCGTCAGAAGTATTGCACGCATACTGCATGCAGCTAGCAATGCACTCTCTCCGGGATGTTTCCGTCTGGAACGGAAAAATGAAACAATTTCAAATTCGACAGTGAAAAATGAGAGACCCTATGTTTAAACTCGACATGCAAGTCCTACTCAGAGCGTACGTACTTAGCTTATTGCATTCTCATTTTCATATCTTCTATGAGAACCCTGGAGGGTTTGCTATGTAAATTGAATTTTCAACAAGTTGTGTAACACTTGTCAAAAATTTTCAAAGAAAATCAACTATTTATGGAAAGTCGCCTTGTTTCAGTGTCAAAATTAGCAAAATCAGCGAAATCGTGGAAGGAGTGTTGAAGTTAAGATCAAAGAAATTAATCTTATCCTCGGTTTTTATTAGGAAGACTTTCATGTATTTTGCCGGTGAGAATGAGAGCAAAAGTTCCGTAGGACTGGGATGGATATGAAACTTAGCAAACTCAATCCACGAACGACCCGCTAGGAATTTCCATGCCAAAGTATGCACAACTTTCTCCAACCAAACTTTTGCTTTGATCTTAAAGAAAATTGATTTGCATATTCGCTATAAGCATGCATATCAACCTGACTGAATTTAGCAATGAAATCGACTCGTCTTTTGTGACTGTCGTACGACAAATACATACATGAGCTCGATGCTCATATTTAGAACACGCAAAGTCATATTTGCTTTACTTGTATGAGCGCTTGAAATATTATCCACAGGAGACTCCTTCACTCGATTCTGTACAGTACAGATCTGAATCAAAATTTTTGCAGCCCTCCACTGCACATGAAGCAAAGATTTAGAATTCTTTTGACATGAAATTGAGTTTCAGACTAAAGATTGAGAGTGGATTTTTCACATCACTGTCTGCGACGGAATTGGATTTTCCAGTTCCGTCGGTCGGCCAGTCCAATGTCCAGTCAGCCTTTGGCATGGCATGGCAATGCAATGTCTCTCTTTTCCTGAATTAAATTATTCGCAAGTCGTAACTAAAAGTAGACTGTGTGTCTCTCTCAAGTCTGGTCAGTCTGGTGCGGAACTGTACATGATATTTTCATGCTTTGCTCTGCTCTCATCCTATCAACATATTGGGAAATGAAGTCCTTGAAGGAAAGTTGAAATGCTTTTTCCTTTTCGCACGTGCGAGTAATGCGACTACATTCTAGGATTCGCTTGCGTTTGACTATCAGAGCCCTGCCTGCCTGCCTGTAAAAGCCCTCCAAGAAACTCTTTGAGCATTTCCTTCCTTATCCTGCTTCTGTGTTCGCAGACTGAAAACAATGAACCGCACGACATGCTAGACAATCTGGCTACGATTAATGAAACGTAAAAGGTCTCGGGGAAAGTTTTTCTAGCTCTCTTTCAACTCAGTTTTGGTGCGGGTCTCCTCTCCCTTTCTATGTGCATTAATGTTAGTCCTAAGTAAGTAATCCCATCAAGAGCGACCAGCAGCAGCAGCTGCTTGGTTGTTGGTAGTATCACAACTAGTACCAAGTCCATTTTGCACTGCACTGCAATGCACGGCTAAATCCCTAACAAGACATGGCAGTGAGTTCTGAATTAAACTTCCATCAAATCCTTGGTCAAAATACATTATGAGCCCTGAAACTCAATGGCCATTGACCTTTCCGGGAGAAAGTGGAAAGTGGTTCTCCCAGACAATCTGGAACGATACAGTCTTAACTAGAGTAGAACCCAGCTGTGCACTCTCATGTTTTCATGACAGTCAAGGTGGTGGTGCATGGTGCATACCTCACCGCTTCCCTCCTATTGAAATGCACAACTTGCCTCTATTGATTTCAGGGTTGAAATGAAAAGCATTCAATTCTTCTCAGTCGATCTTTTGTGTGGCAAAGCTTTCTCAAGAGCCGCCGCAACACCTTCTGAAGCGTCCAAATTTCAAACCTTTCAACGTGCAATTTTTATATACTCTCATGTTTTTTTGCAATATTTGGGACGGAAAAATGGGATATGGGTCAATGAAGTTTGATTGAGGCTGATTCTTTCAATTATGAAACATTTGGATACATTTAATTTTAAACTTAAAATCACCAAATCAACTAAACTAGCCCGGAGGCTTTTCTAATTTTACGAAAAAACAATTTTGTAGAGATAAATTTACTCGTGTACTAGTAGCGGATTTTATCCAATTTCATTGCGCATGTAAGCGTAATGCTGCTGACTTCCCTGTCATCTGCAGGAATGCTAAGTCCTTCTAAGCTATCCTAGTGACTCCAATTTCAGCTGTGGCAGCAGTTGTCGTCAGTCCTAAGTAGTCCAGCAGAAAGATTTGTTGTCGATTTTTTCCCCGGGTTCGCTGGATGTGTGTGATGATGTAGTCTCCGCGTGGCTAGTTTTTCTTCATTCCGTGTTGGCCAATCTATTACTATTTAATAGGAAAGTCTATCTCTTTGTGTGCAGTCACTGTCATGCCAGCATGAGTCTCAAGACTCTGAGAGTAATTTAAGAAGATGGATCTTGAGATGCTTGGCTCCGAAATCCACCTGAGTCAATAGTAGTACTGTGCCGTGCAATGGAGGAGAAAGTCTAGCCCGTCTAGCCCTCAGTGCCCAAGTTGAGTCAGCCAGTCAGTCATTCGGCCCGTCCGTCTCTGCCACTTGAGCTTCAGCTTCTAGCTAGTTCAATTTGTCGGGCGTTCTTATCCGCAGGTACCTAGCTAGCTGGGCATTATAGTCTGAAACAGAGACTCTGAGATGATACAGACAAAAGTGAATGAGTAGAGTGCAAGTAGATGGACCAGAACAGCAGAGGAGAGAAAGCACAGCGAAAGCAGCGGAGCATAGGAGAACGAACGTACAGGTAGAAAGCACAAACTAGAAACTCAAGAGATGAAAATCTCTGTGGACTCTTTCGTCCCTGGTTATCAGCTCAGGAAAAAAATCCAGTGCCTTGCCGCCCGTGTCTGTCTGGCCTGGCATCGCCACGAGGCGAGAGGCAAACATACAAAGTCCCAGAAGAATATAAAAAAGACAAGTAATTTGGACTCAAGAGTAGAGTAATGTATCACATTGACATTATAAATGAAGGAATCAATAAATGGCCCTGGCCCTACCTCATTTTGCCGCTCACATTGTTGCTGCATAACAATGCGTCATGTTATTTTGTACAATGAAACTCGTAAATTCAAGTTGAACTCACACACGGCATGACATGAGCTGAGCCACATGCAAATGCCGCTGAAACCTTTGGACTAAGGGCGAACAAAAATGTTCAGACTCTCAAGAGTCCCATTTGCAAATTTGCACTTTCATCTTTCAACAAAAAAAAAGAACTCTGAACTGTAGTCGGAGGTAGGGAAGTACTACGTACAACAGAGTTGAGCTACAATGTGAATGGTGAACTTTCTTTTCCTTTCATCCTTGCCTTGCATGCCATGATGCCATGCAGGGCAATGCGTTACAACGCCAGTGAAAGTACCAGTGCGAATGCGAAGGCCTTCGAGCTTTGAACATCGCCACTGCTGAGTTTAACTCAGTTATTCACGCTATTTTCTCCGAAAAGATAATCTTTCACTTTTAAATTGTGCTTCGAAGCGATGGCATTATTGGGAAGCGTGGATGTATTAAGTAGGTTTAAAGTGGAGATGATGATGATGATATTCCCTTCACTCTCTCCTTTCTTGGAATATTCCAATAAGACAGAGAGTCGAAACAGAAAGCAAGCAAGCAGCAGCATTCTTCACACTTTTCACACCAAGAGAAAAGCGGAGCCAGCAAAAAGGACGTTCTCAGAACCTCCACCTCCAGTAATATGCTGAATGATCGGAAGAAGTAAATTTTACTTTAGAGAAACCTATCCATCCATTTCATTCCTTACGCCTTTCTTTCCCAAAGTGAAAGATCATGTAAGAGAAAGTAGATCCCAGGCCAAGCTAGGGATAGCAGCGAATCTTCTCAACTTTAAGTCTTACATGTCGTACCCAAAACAGTAGCAGTTCTAGTTCTACTAGCAGAACTTTGAGTATTTTTAAACTAAATTGATCTGAATCCTTACTTACAGTACACGGAAGCCTTTTCTGAACCAATGCGATGTATCAAATACATCGCTCAATCAATGTCCTGCTTTAACAGGCAGTTTATTTGCAAATAGAGCGACAATCCATGTCTTTTTGTTTCACGACTACTTTATTTCCAGTCGTCCATTTCTATTTGCTTGGCTTGGACATGGTAAATTAAATTGAAGTTTGGGATGGAGAACAGCTCTATTTGAATACATTCTTACCCCTTGAACCTCAACCTAAGCCGCACCTTTTGCGACGACTGAATTGAAATTGATTCTTTCGTATGTCAGCAAAAGCCTAACCTTCCGTAATTTGTGAGCCGAATAGTGATCGATTTGAGTGAAAGTTCAAAACTTAGGCTTTCACCAAAAATTTTTGCTTTTGACCCAACTTTTGAAGTAGAAGTAGATGAACCTAAGAAAGTGGCAGCCAACAGAGAGCCAAGAAAAGTACGTACTACTTTCGACATAGAAAAAGACATTTTCATCAGCTCATTGAAGCACACTTTGGGAATTGAGATAGATGGATGTGTATGGGTAAGTTTACATTTTCTCATATTATGTTCAGGACAGACTCTCAAGTTTTTTTTTTGAGAGAAAAAAATGAGAAGTCGAGTGAGTTGCAAACTTTGGAAGAAGAACTATGTTTTGGGTTTTCATCAAGTTTCTATACAGCAAGCAGCCCGTACTAGAAAAACTGTTCATAATTCCCTATTTGAATCTAGAAAAAAATTCAATTCAAAACAGTTCTAGTAGTATTTTACTTTTGGAGTAATACCGAAAGTATGTATACAATAGACCGACAGCATGTTTGGCTGAGTTTCTCCAAACTTTTTTTTTAATATTACGTACATAATACGATTTAAATTACTCTTGAAAACTTGCCATCTTTCTGCTAGACTTTTCGAATCGCTCTTGCTCTAAACTACCTTTAAACTTGATTGTTATGGATATTCGATTGTACGGAAAATTTTCTTACCGCAGATTGGTCCTTCTGGATTCTCGCTGTACATCCATTCTCGATTGATACAAATTTGATACTTAAGCTCTGCGTAAGCCAAGTGAAAGCCGGGCACGCACTCAACAACGGCTTCAGTCCCCTCTGCGTATTTTCCTGTAGGAGTCGGGGTGAGTTGAATTGTTGCATTTGTGACTGGGGCTGGGGCAGAGCATGAAGACCAACTTGGCTCAATACTTAGCCCAAGTAAACACAGTAGAAGCAACAAGCATTTTGGAGAAGCCATTCTGAGTCCAGAACTTCGGCTACAAATCCATCCATTCATTTCCTTCCTATCTACTCAATATTTTTTTTCTATAGAACTTTTCCTTTCCTCCTTTTGGCCAAACCTCAACTATTTTCTTCAATCTCGGCACGAGCTTATTTCCTTCACAGTGGCTAAGCTTTTCTCTTCTCGACTCCAGTTGACATTCGATTCTAGGAGGTTCTTCGACAAATGTTTTCCTCGACACGACACGGGAAGTTTTTTTTGCACAACGTGATGCTAGGTCGCCCTTCTTGTGTGTTGAAAACACTTTAGCCGAAAAATAAGACTACCCGGGCGGGAGGGAATGCATTTCCTTGCGTAGTTTTGTTGTTCAGTAAATCGATGTTGACAGAATGAATTCAGCTCTCGATTTATTCTTCGCTCGAGGGTTGGTTGTGTTGCGAAACAATATGAAAATTGTATAGAGAACGATGCAGAGATGTTGTTGTCGACCGACTACTTTCTTGCAATGTTCTGTTCGGATTTGGCAGCGAATTCCTTCCACCCAAGTCTTCAAATCAGTGTTCAAAGTTGCTGGAAATGTGATAGTTATTTGAAGGAATGTCTTTGGAAATGAAGAGTTTTATTTTATTGTGAAGAGACAGTGACGTGGAAACACGGCCACGGCGGCGGCACTGCAGAAATTCGTATCAGTTCGTCTACACTTCAATGGTAACTTCTTTGACTGTGAATTCAAGATAAGGGCAGACAATGTAAATGGGATGGAGCGAGTTGCTGTGTTGCATTGTCATGTAACAAATGCTACCCGTAATTTTATACAGAAAGTAGGAGACAGTTTCTGTAGAGAAAACCTCAACAAAGATGAAAGATTTGCAAAATGTTAGTAGTGTATTTCTTGCCAGTTCAGACTCATGCTGTTAGTAGACAAGTCACCCAGTCTGTAAAGCGGTTTTATTACTTAGTTTGGGATTTTGAGAAGTTGGTCTAAGTAGCTTCCTCTGGGGGCAAATTTTGTTTATTGAATCTGCGGTGAAACGTATTAAATGATGAAATTGGATAAAGTTCGGGTCTGGTTCGAACGTGACACCACTGACTGACTTTGACGGACGTTTTTTGGTTTGCGGTTGAGTCAAGGGCACCCAGTCACAATAAGTTAGAGACTGTGCTGTCCAGTGGATTGGACTTGTGGCACTGTCCGCTCTGATTCAACGAGTGAAAGCAAGAGAAAGTGAAGTGAAAGCTAGTCGGCCCCACAGGCAGATGTGAGCCAGAAAACTCGTGAGATGAAATTTTATAAGAGGTTTCCCTCCGAGCTAACCGGGTAGCGAAGAGTGAAGCTCCCCCGAAAATGCCCGGTCCGAAGCACCGCGATTTCCAGAAATACTTTCCAGTTGCTGCTGCAAACAGCCTTTCCAAGGGCTGAATGTTGAAAGTGGAACTGGATAGGACAACCCGGGCTGAGCTGAGTGTGGCTAGGGTTCGGTTGGCCTACTAGACTGGAGCTGGAGCTCGTGCGAATTTTGCAAATGCTTCGTAATTGTTTGCTAGCAATAGAGAGGCGTCGAGGAGGACGAAGAATTATTTGATG
>JAQGCM010002467.1:0-11160 GCA_034699705.1 Hymenaphorura dentifera
GGTACAAGGATGACAAAGAGTTTTATAGATTTTTGCCAGAAGATAATCCTCCTGCTCATATTTTTGACTTGCCGGGGATCAAAGTAGATGTGAGTAGTTTTTTTGACATTTGAAAACTTCTCGAGATCTGGATTAAAATTTAACTTGAACCAGACAAACACTTGCAGAAAATCTTTATAATCTCTCTAATAAACTTTTTTTTTGATAGCTGATGAACTCTACTGATACGGCGGTCATTTTGAAATTTGTTGATTTGGATGGATCCGGAATCTACAGATGTGAAGGTACACATAGTTCATGTTTGTGATGCTCAAAATGCGCAATAATCATTAATTTGGTTAATGGATTATTGTCGCTTTCGATTTGTTAACAGTGTCAGGTGAAGCGCCGTCCTTCAAAACTGTGGTGGAGACTAGTCAAATGATCGTAGTTGGTAAGAACACCACCACGTACCTAATTAATTTCAAATTGTCTTTGTTGACTCCATTTTACGTTCGCCAAAAGATTAAAGCAAGCAGGCATTTATTCATCTCTGGAGAAGGATAAGAATTTAATGAAATTGATTGACGACCGAATCAATTAGCTTCACTTTCACCTACTTGCTTTTGCTTTGCTGCTTTTGCTGTACAGCAAATGAATTCTTCTTCGTCTTCTACTTCCTTCTTTTCTTTGGTCTCCATCTGGGAATATTAAGTTTTGGGAAGAAGATTAAGTAGGTGGTTTGGTGGTGAGCCGGTCGTACGTACTTTTGGCCAGCTTGAGACGCTTGCTTGCTTTCTCCAAACTTTCTTTCCTACCAAAGTGAAAGTAGAAGAAGAAGGAGAAGACGAAGAAAGTGAACAAGACTGGTGTTCAGAGTATTGGGCTGGGAGCTTAGTGTAAGACTAGAACTAAGCCCTTTGCAGAATATTAGAAATACAAAGCTCAGTACAGAGCAGAGCAGAGAGGTAGGCTGTGCTGGGGGGCTAGGGCTAGACCTAGACGTCCTAAGCTACACGCTCTCACGTCTTGTCGTGTTGGTGGCTGGTCCTGGTGCTGCTCTTGGTTCTCCTTGATCCTCTTACCTCTAACACAATTCATTGAATCATCAAAACTTCATTAGCGAAACAATAGAGCCCCAAGCCTACTCAACTTCTCAGCCAATTACTTCGCTCAAACCACAAACCAAAGGAGAAAACTGAAAACTTGGGCGCAGAGGAGCAGAGCAGCGCAGACCAGAGCGGAATTAATTGCAAATTAAACATCTGCTAATTTGTTCTATTTATTTTGGGAGAAAGCAGACAGAGAAAAGTTTAGAAAATTTTGCGGAGCAAGTTTTATTCCAAATTTGGAAATTTTGACAGACTTATACATGGATTTCACAAATTTGCGGTCGAAAATTTAAAAATTCAAGACGAAATTTCAAACGTGGGCAGTGGGTGTGATCGATTCTAAGTAGGTCACTAAATCTCATTAATAGAAATCTGAATGGGTGATCTGGGATCTGAGGCTGCAATGCAATGAATGATTGGCTGAATGATGAAAGAAATCAGCTGCTGATGCTGGAGTGGTGGTGCTGGATAAAGACAGAATTAAATTCATGGACCAATTTGGCCGTTGGCCAACCAACAGCTGTTCAGTGATTTCCAGCAAAGCATCCACTTGTTAATTCTCTGCTCACGATTCTTTCGGCTTTTGTAATTGAATTCTGACTGCCCTATCGCCTCCTGTCGTCGTCTAGTCTCTCGTCTGTCCTTCTCCTTAATTAAATTGGATTCAACTTGACTCTGTCTGACTCAACTTGCGGAATGAATGAACAAAGGCAGTGAGTCAAGGAGTGCTTAGTGCGTGGGGACGCCGAGTACGTGATGTGCAGGTGACCACCAAGCAAGCAATGATCGAGCCGATAGTCACAGTAGAGACTTTTCGCCTGTCTTTTTTGTGCAGTAGAGGGTCCCCAGAGTGACCTTTTCTGTGATAAAATTCGTCGATATTTTGTCATTCTTTACCACCTACCTGCTTCGAGTATATTTTTTACCGGATCGGGGGGCACCGAAATATTTAAAAAAAAAAATAACAAGAAATTTAAAATTTTGTTGATATTTTCGTTTTTGAATCAACACCGAAGTTGAACTGAAGAATTAGATTCGTTGTGTGCAAAAAAAATGTTCGAAACAGAAAGCAGTGAAGCACTGGTACTCCAGAAACTCGTCAAACTCCAGAGTCTAGACTCGTCACGCGTTTGCATCCGTGGTTTACTACCGACTTGAACTGAAAACGTGCTTCATCCACCCAGACCGAACCTGACGTTTTTGTGACAATTTTTTACTTGTGTTTTATTGCCCCTTTTCCCCAAATCTAATCCCTTCCTGTCATTTCCCAATCTCAAATCCAACGGTTTTTATACTCTTGACGCGCCCTGCCTGCCAGCACCAGCCAAACTCTTCCATTCCAGCCAAATAAAAAATAAAACAGTGAGTGAGGAGCAGCACAAGCTGGAATCGTAATTTAAGGACAAAAAGCAGCAGATAAAACTTGTGCTTGAAAATCCTAAAAAGCTCTAAAAATTTGCTCCTCGACTTGGCAAACTTGGCAGACAGACAGACAGACACAACTTAAAAAATGTCGCACTATTTTGCAATAATTTTTGAAACTGTGCATTCCTACGAGCCGTCAGAATGAGGCGATGGTCAATTCGGTGCTTGTTGCTTTGTTGGGTCTCCGTTCCGCATCCGCCAATGAGTGTATTGGCCCTTCCAGAGTCAGTCCGTCCGTCCGGTTCCGACTGAATGAGTTGAAGAGATTTTATTCGAATTGTTGGGAAGGCAAGTCACGGACTTGAAGAGAGGACACCCCAGAGACACTTTGTCTTTTGAAATTTTCCTTAGCCTGAAAGTGTTGTGGACTCGTCTGCCGTCGCCCAGTCTCGATTCTCTTGCACTTTCTCCCCTACTTCGTCTCCTTCTTCTTAATCTGATCAATAAATGCTAATAAAAGTTGCGAATGTCCTTCTTTGCACCTGAGACCCGACAAGAAACCGAAATAATGCGTGGACTTTTATTGTTTGCATTGGCTCCCGGCACAGATTTGCCAGATGATGGTCCACACATTGAGGGTGGAAAGCCGAGGTACGCAGTTGGAGATGAAGTCAGAGTCAATTGCTCGTCGTCAAGGGCCAGACCAGCACCAAAACTTTCTTGGCAAATTAATGGAGAATTGGTAAACAGGAATTGGTTTTTGAGTTTCGTTTTTTTTTGATTTGCTAAAATTCCATTGTTGGCATTTTCAGGCTGAAGAGTCTCTTCTTCGGAGATATCCTATCATCAGGGATGAGTATAACTATGGACTAGAGTCATCCTTCCTTGGGCTAGAATTTAAGGTAAGTCGAAGCTGCTCCTTGGCAGACTTTCACTTTGAGTGCTTTCTCCAGCAAACTTTCGCTATAATTGCATTTTAGCCATCGCGAAATACGAATTCGAAAGCGAAGCTCTAATCTGTTTTCTCCACAATTCTTGTCATCTTTGCAGGTGAGGAAGAAGCATTTCAAGAAACGACACTTAAAAATTAAGTGTGTTGCAACGATTGAAGACTTTTATTGGAGAACTAACGAGGAGAGTGTTTTGGAAGAACACCCACAGAAATCGCCTGCTATGGAGAGCAAAGGGACGTTTGGTCAAGGAAAGAGAGGTCAGCCTTTTCAAAAGCTTTTTCTTGCTGTAGTACCATAGTACCACTAAACAGCGCCTAGAAAAGCAACTCTCGAATGGACAATAAATTGACACGAGACAATTCGGCACGAATTCAGCGCGTTTATGTAATTGTGAGCTTAATAACAACTTTGGTGTGCCACAATCGATGCCTTTCTCTAATTTGAACCAGCAGATACACAAAATGGAACGACGAAAGGGAAACTTCGTGGACGTTCTTTGTACTTTGACAATTGTGTTTCACCCCTCTCTTTGAGATACTTATCTTTATTTCGACACTGAAATCGAGGACGAAATGAAATCAACACGCAATCCACTATTATTATTATTTTCCCCGTCATCTTCTCACGCTTCCCATCCCATTGCCATTTTTTTGTTTCAGCCAATTGATTTAATTACATGGGCGAGACACTTAATTGTGAGTTGAATGTAATCAAAATTGTGTCACCTGTGAATTCCAGAGACAAACAAATCGTCCAGTAGATGGCAGCAATCATCCATTTCAGTGTACGTTCTACTTCCTATGCTTTCCCTTGTCAAGAATTTTTTACGATGAGGCTGGCGATGCGGTGGTGGCTGCTGGAGCTTTACTCGTTACTTCAAGAGGATAACCAGCTACCAGACTCTTCGCGGACGGACTAGGGTCTTTCGTTCTAAGAGAAGAAATAAACTCATTGCAATTCTCTGATTCCCCAGTTCAAGCGAATTCAGTTTCTATGTATGTTTTGTGCTTCGAAATGAGGGCTCAATTTTCGTTGAGATTATGTACGAACACCAGAATTGTATTATGAGTTATCTCGCACTCTGAAAAATCCGCTCTGCTTGTCCTTGTCAAGTTCTCTAGTGAACATTGAAAGCAACAACAGATTCGATGAACTTACGGCGATCAAGCATTGGCCTCTGGAACAGTAGTAGGTCTAGTGAAGGTCAAATCAAATGTGATATTAATGAAATAAGGCTAAGCATACAAATTAAAAGTGAACAAGTACATGTAATTTGCATGTAAATATACACAATTTGTTACTGAACATACTAGATTGTATTATTTTAGAAAATTAAGTTTGGTCCACCAAATCCGAAAATCATCCGAAAAATGCGTAATTAAATGATGGGGCATACATTTTTGCTGATATTTGACTGATTGAGTTACATATGCGTGCAGTGGTTACGTTCTTAAATAAAAAAAATATCTTTGCTTCAAATTTAACAACTTGGAAATGTGTCAACTCGGGTCCATTCATTCATTGCATTTATTTAAAAGTCCGATTTTAACCTCAGTTTAACATAATTATTATTATGGAGCGCTTTGAACTCCTTAAGTAAGTACCTCGAACACCTCAAACAAACTGACATTTCTTGAGACGCGTTGATCTGCTCAAGCAAACTATAAAACTTGGTCGGTGACGATAAGGATTAGCATTTAGATTGAAGTACTCAATTTCAAGATCAAGGAGCATGCATCTATCTACTGACTGGAGTAAGTAACTAAGCTTTAATCGTAAGTGCGGGAACCTATTAAGCCAACGCCAAAACTAACCTTTAGCAGTCCTACATTTCTAAACTGCTCTCGATTAAAGCTCTGTGCGCTAAATTAAAGGCGAGTGGAGCGAACGAGTTGCTGAGCTTAGCAATAGCATTAATGTGAGCCCCGTCGTTTTGCCTCTGCCTCTGCCAAATTCAGTTGCAGTGCCAGTATAAGGAGGGTCCGACGATCGTCGTCGTCGTCGTCGTGGTGGGCCAATTTCAGTTTAATCACTAGCCATTAGATTTTTAATTGCAAAAGTGCGGGCTTCCCAATGATGCCAATGATAAAATCCCTTGATTAAAAGGCACCACAACCACCCCTCCTGTCGTGCTTTCACCCGTTCACCCGCATCACATCGCATCACTTTCACTTTCTCCTCCACTTTCTCTCAACTCAAGTACTGCTCTCAAAAAATGTGTTTCGACATAAATCTTCGCACCCCACCACCAACCGCGCCAACACGTGCAAAGAAAACTTGAAAAATACTGCTTACTTTTGGAATGTCTTAAAAAAGACATTGAAGAAAAACATATTCGTTTTCTTTTCGGTTTTTTTTATCGTGTTGGTTTGGTTTGGTTTGCGGTCCGGGCTGGGCTGCCGATTAAAATCAATCACCCTTCAAGCCCAAGCTCCCACCACTTTCACTTGCCCATACATATTTGCATTCATGAGAGGAACAAGTTGTTTTTTTAGAATATTCAAAATTCATGGTGTATCTTTTTGAGTCGGTTGGGAGAAGAAGGAAGCGAGGGCCCTTGACGTGAGTGGTGTTGGTGTTGGAGGTGGTGCCTGAACCAAGTGAAAGGAAGAAAGTAGACGACTTTACTTTTGGGAAAAACAGCGTAATAAATGTAGGCGAATTTTATTCATGGGAGAAACGTGTTGAGAATGAGAGAGTATTTGGCAGTGGAATGCAAATGTTTGAAAAAATTGTGGTTCGAGATGTTTTTTAAAAATGCGCTGCTTGCCTGCTTGCTCTGAGTTTGTGAACATGGAGGCTTTCTTCTGGGTGGTTGGCTGGGCACTTTCTCAGTTTCTCCCCTCTCAAAATCATAATTCTATTTTACTCGTAAACATTTTATTTATGTGGGTGAGAATCGAAGCATTTTGAAAATGTAGTAAGACCAAGAAGCATACAAATGGCTTGCTTGCTTTCTCCTGCTTGCTATTGCTCGGTTCAAGTGGAAATTATTTTTGTGGCTCCTGCTCCTAGAATGCTATTCTTGAGCGCATTTATTTCTCTCGGTGTCAGAGTCAAGTGGGAAATAAGTTCCAAATTATTCCAGCGGTTAGATGTGTTTATGCGAAAGTTAGAGCCACTAATCGACCGACCGACGAGAGAACGGCACTGCACTGCACTGCATTAGATGGCCGGGGGAACCCTGAAGTGGAGCACTGCAGTTTATTACAAGCACCTTCCGAAAAATACTCGGGCAAATTTTGCTAGGGCTAGGTAATGGCGAATTGATACATCGAATAAGAGAAAGCGAGCTAAAAGCAGTGATTAACAGTGAAAGTAGGGGAAAAGCAGGAGAGTGGAGTGCAGGAGCCGTAATGACCGTTTGATGGAATTGACGTTTGGTGTTTGAAGTGCCAAAGTGATTTTGGATGGATGATGGATGATTTTGGGCGGCTTTTGTTTACTTTTTCTAGCCTGTCATTGACACTGATTGACGGTCACGAGTCACTGCCCGAGCTCATCTTCCAAAATTGTATCAAAATTCGGCAGCCTTTTGCAGTTGATTCTGGACGTTTTACCCGCCTGGGGAGAAAGCGAATGATTGTCAGAGGGGCGAGGTCTTCGCAGGAGATTTTAGAGTACGGCATTCCTGAGAAGAAAGTTAAAGTTTTCTCCGACCAAAATTTGGCATTCCTAAGAAGAAAGTTGACTTTTTCTCCGAGCAAAATTTGGTATTCCTAAGGAGAAAGTTAATATTTTCTCCCAGCAAAATTTGGCATTCTTTAGGAGAAAGTTAATATTTTATATAAATTTGACATTTCTAAATAGAAAGCCTTGCATGCGGTTTCCAATTAAAATCTTAAAACTTATTGGCATTCCTGAGAAAGCATGTCTGCCGGCCCGGCTCGAGCACGGCAGTCTTCAATTTAAATCATCGAATTGGGAATCCCCTTAATTGCGTAGTGCGGTGAGGAGGGGATAATGCGTCGTCGAAGAACGCACCGGATTCCAATTGAATTGAAGAGTATTAGTAGTATAGTGGTTCAAATAATAAAAAAAGAAGTGTGTGGAAAACTACTCTGAATTTATTAGATGCAGTGTGGATGTGAATCAATTGAAAATGAAATCTGTCTTGTGAAATTGGAGTGGAGTCGGTCGTCGTCCTCTCAAGAGTAGTTCAGTTCAGTTCAGTTCAATTGTTTATTTCAGTGACAATAGTACGTAATTTGACATTCAAATTGTTTCAAGTAGTCGCCTTCGTCGTCGTAGAGTGGAGAGTGGATGAGGTGAGTTTCAATTCAATGTCGATGTCGTTGTCGTCGTCGTTGGGATTATGGCCTCTCTGTGGTGCTTCAAAGAATGGAAATGTTCATTATCCGATCAACTCCCATTCTCACAATCCATTCCAAACCGCTCCAAGCCAACGCGATTGAATTTAATACGACTAAGGGAAGAAGAAGGAAGAGAAAAAAACGACTCAGAATTGCTTTCAAGTCGTCGGACGGAGGGAGGCACTTTTCTCCTTAACACTTTTGAGTCAGTCTTGGCCATGGTTAGGTTGGCCGAGGTTTGCCCGGTTTGTGCAAAACTTGCCAAGCAAGCTAGGCCTAGTGCCTCGTGCGAGACCTTTGAAATGAGATTTTTATTTATGACCTAGAACAATAAAAAAATAAACCCACGACCAGAAAGTGATTTATGAAATTGCATTGAAATTCACAAACCCGCCTTCCCACCCTGCCCTGCCTGCCACCCGGGTCGCCTTGCTCTGCTGCTTGTGCTTGCTTTCTCTTTCTTTGAAGAGACCACTGCACTGCTACTGCAGCTAGCTCCAGATTGCTGCAAACAAACCAGTGCGGCAAACTTGTGTAATAAATTCTAAAATTGTACTTTTTAAAAGAGAAACAACATCAGAGAAAAGTGACAAATTTCTGGCAGTAGAGGAATTGTAGACAAAAAACAGCAAATAAAACATCCAAACCGGCTTAGGGTTTGAATGCGTTACTTTTCGTGAACTTTCTCTAGCTTCTTTAGGAATCTCCGACATTTTTTTACTTACGGACCGAAACTTCGACTCTGGTTTTTATGAATTAACAGCTAATATTTCTGGACAACAAGTTTTCAGAGTTTGAGATTATTAAGCAAATCGTGAGTTGTGAAACCGGCCTACCAACCACTTGAAAATGCATGGAATTTAGATGGCGGCGAGAGAGATCAGCCGTTTGGATGCTTGCTGGAATCCTGGCAATCTGCAAAGGGAGAAAAGCAGGAAAGAGTTAAGAGTTTGTTGAGAGTGGATTTGGTATTACGAGTTATGATCGCCGATTCCCTTCGCACTTCGCACTCTCACGCTGTGGAACAAAACTAGCAACATTTTCAAAGACTTTAAACCAAATCTCTAGAGTTTGTTCCAAAATTAGGATTTATTGTAACGCCCTATCTTCCTCTTTCTCTTTACTCCAATTTCCTTACTTTCAGCGGTGCGGCATCCAATTCCATAAACACTCATAAGCGCTTGAGAGGCCAGACCGCAAGCCCAGCTGACTACATAAATTCTCCTTATGCATAGCTTCGATCAGAAAATTATGTCCGTTCCGAGCACTCAGATGATTTTGGGAGAAGTCAAATCTGTCGGACATACAACAATACAGCTCGAAATTGCCGAATAACAAGTAAGCAAAATCTCTCTTGTGTGGAAATCGTGGAAACCTGTTGACCTTCATTCGCACAGCGCAGAGCGTCTGTATGTTCCGTTGTCATGAGCACCGCCGACCACAACACTCACAATATCGTGGGACTAATCAGCGAACGAGTCACGAGTAGAGTGGCCTTTGCAGCCACACTGTGCAATACGAAGCGCCGGGAATGACTCAGTGTTTGGAAAAGCGCGAGACTGTCTGACATTGAATTACTTTGCAAAATTTGCAATATCCCGAAAACCCGAAAACTATGCATAGCTAAATGATTAAACTGGGCTGGAATGGCCTTGCAGTTTTTTCTCCAAACAGCTTGGTCAGTCGGGCACTCTGGCAGGTATAAATTCAAGTAATACTTTTACCACAAAGCCAGTCGTCGGAGCCTGAGTTTAGCGAAACTGGAGCAAGGAATTGCGCAATTTCTTTGTAAATTCAAATTTAGAGAGTTTGAAGTCTCAAATTTGCTGTCCAAAACATGCCTGTCCAAAAAGGAAAATGCAACGTAGCGCTGACAATGGAGTATCGCAAGGCAGAAAAACACAAGAAACCGCTTGATCATTCTGACGAACAAAATATAACGGGGAAAACGGTTGTCATCACAGGGGCAAATTCGGGCGTGGGTGAGGCTGCTGCATTGGAATTTGCAAAAAGAGGTGCAATTGTTGTGATGGCTTGTCGTGACATGGCAAAAGCAGAGAAAGTCGTTCAGGACATCAAAGCAAAAGTTCCTGGGGTAGAATTGGTAACTTTGTTGTCTAAAATTTGCAAATTGGCAAAGTACACACTTTTAATTGGCGATTTTTTTTTACAATTTTGCAGGATTTGCTGAAGATCGATCTTGGTGATTTGAATTCGGTTCGACAATGTGCAAAAGAAATCACGGCCAAGTACAAGAAAATCGATATTTTGGTCAACAATGCAGGATTTGCAAATTGGAAAAAAGAGTTGGATACAACTAAAGAAGGGTTTGAAGTTCACATGGCCGTAAATCATTTGGGCCCACATTTATTCACACATTTGCTGTTGGAACCGCTTAAAAATGCTGCTCCTAGTCGGTAAGCAAGCTGATACTAATTGAATTAAACCTGCACTAAAAATATCTAACTTATTTTGTTGATCAATTGGATAGAATTATTTTCGTGTCTTCAATGGCATTCCAAATGGGACAACTTGACCCAGAGGATTTCATGCTGGAGAAAGGAGGAAATTTTCTTACTCAAAATTTTGGGGCATACAGCAATTCGAAATTGGCCACGAATTACTGTGCTAAAATTATGGCAAAAGAGTTGGAGAAAAGTGACGTGCACGTGTATTGTCTTTGCCCTGGATTTGTAAAGAGTGGGTTTCAAAAGGACAATTTCTTAATCAAAATATTCACAAATATTATGTCCATCAATCCCCCAGAGGTAAGGGCATTAGAGCAACTATGCAAATTTTCACGGTTCTTAGACAACGAATTCTTTGTTATTCTAAATAACGTTTGACAAACACAAAGAATATGCTGTCTAGGAATCGTGGTAATTCTAAGCATTCTTAAATTTCACGCACCAGTCAGAATTTCTTCGACACTTAAGATGTTGAACGGCCACTTGAATTGGCAGAATTCCTTGACACATTTTTTTGAATTTTGGTAAAAACTTTGACTCTATTTTATTCTATGTGTTTAGGGTGCTGAGAACATTCTTTACTGTGCTTTGATGAACTCAACAGCGAATCAAAGTGGGTTGATGTACAGAACGAACGGAGTTTGGGAAGGTGCTATGGAAGCTTTGGATGATGACGTCGGTAAACAGGTTCACCACAAAACCATGCAATGTATCGGCCTTACCTAATTCAAATACGTGTTTCTCAAACTCCACTAACGTCTCCACTACTCAAAATTTTATTGTGAGTACTTCTGCTAAGCTGCTTGAAGCTGCTTGTAAGTATTGCCTCTAAATTGCCTCTCTCTTTTCTGTCTACAAATTGTGTATGCAATTATACAAAATAAAACTTATAATAATAATCCTCGTAATTACGCTGAATAAATAACAAGCAAATTTCAAAAAAGTGTTAGTAGATTAGTGATAATTTTGT
>JAQGCM010002468.1:0-11157 GCA_034699705.1 Hymenaphorura dentifera
AAAATGTTCATTGAATTTTCAAGATCTCTGATTTCCTTTTCAATTTGTTTGAGTCGATCATCGCTTTCCTTGTCGGGAAAATTTCCGAACGGCATTTTTGGTTCTTCGCTTACAAACAGGACCGGAGCCGGAGCCAGTGTCGTCGTCGGTGGGTTCGAGTCTTGCAAGGTTTTCCTTGCAGGTTTCGGTTTCGACCTTGAGCTTCCCGTTCCCACCACGTGTGTGTGTGGTGTCTCGTCGACCGGCGGGTTTTTTGAATAATATTCTTCAGGGGTTTGTGGTTTCAAGAAAGGCTTCTTTTCTGGAATGTTGGCGGCCTCGACGTCTTTCATTTTTTGGAATTGTTCGCTAATTGTTTTGATATTTGGTTTTCTTCTGAGCATGCACATGATTTTGATGCTCGTGCAGAGGACGACAATCAAAATGAGAAGCAAAATGGCACAAACGATGACGATGGGCAAGTGATCTTTGACAATTTTTTTGGCGTCATCTACGAAGCCTCCTCCTCCGTTACCGTTTGATGGAGTCCCAGGAGTGGCGCTGTTAGCAGCTCCGCCATTGGAGACGGCATCGCCGCCCAGTGCCTGTCAACGTTTCAAAAAATTAAAATTCAAAATATTTCCGAGAAATCCTGCACGATGGCGAAAATGGTAAAACTTACGTTTGGATTTGGACTCCCAAGTGCAGACCCAGAAGCTCGAGGTCCACCTCTCTGATTTTTATCAGAATCACTGATACCACCGCCAGAGCCAGATGAAGAACCTCTCGCCCCGTTGCCGGCCTACAGTCACATTGAAAATGTCAAATTTTCTTTTAAGGAATTCGACAATATTGCAGTTAATTATTTATTGAATTTTACCCCGGAATTTCCATTGCCACTGCCACTGGCTGAACCTCCTCCAATCGCGCGTCCACCACCGCTGCCGGCAGCCTAAAATGTTGTCCAATTTTTTTAAAATTGCCGAATTATATTGCAGAAACTATGATGCAATACATGCAACTAACCCGAGAACCACCCGAACTCGATTCTTCTCCAGAATCTGCAACGCCTGCCGTGCCAGAACTTACTCGTCTTACACCTCCTCCAACTCTAGTGGTCTAGAAAATCAGCACACTTATTTACTCATCGGTCGCCACTTTGTGTCGTGATAAACTCTAGCAATATTATTTTTGGAGAAAAATCTAACTTGAGAGCCTCCAGTTTCTTCTCCAGAATCTGCAGTGCCCGAACTGACTCGTCGGCCGCCTCCAACCCTTGTGGTCTAGAAAATCATTCGATCCTCATTTTGTGGCTTAATGAATTCCAACAATGATTCTTGAACAAAAATACTAACCTGAGATCCTCCAGTTTCTTCTCCAGAACTCCCCGTGACTGAACTCACTCGTCTTCCGCCACCGCCTCCAACTCGTGTGGTCTAGAAAATCGGCACAATTTTATATGCAATGGCGGCCATTTTGTCATGTCAGAAATCCAGCAATGAAATTTTGAATGAAAAAACTAACCACAGAACCTCCAGCTTCTCCGTCTTCTCCTGAATCTCCAGCAACTGTGGTCGTCACAAGTCTTCTGGTCCCAGCCCCCGTCCGCTTGCGAACCTTTAAGGAACAATGAAAAAGTTAATTGTTAGGCAACAATGCTTTTGGACAAATTCCAGAAATCTCGTACTAATTATGTACGTACCGTAACTGTTGGTTCTCCAGACCCATCCTCAAACTAGATTTAAGAAATTCAACAAAATGTCAATTAATTTAAAGCCAAATTTGACAAATGAGATTTGAGAAATATTTTGCTGAAAAATTACGTCTGCATATTCTGCCGAATCTGTGGCTGCGGCTCCGGGCGTGTCGGGAGTTGCTTCTTGCGGAGCGCTGGAAGTAGTCGGCAGCAACAGCAACAATGCAAAGAGTCCGACGATTAAAAGTAAACTTGGAAACTTCATTTTTGTATTTTTTTAATTGTTTGAATTGCAAACGAAAATGTCGGCCAAGCCTGGCTCGGCCCTTAATGAACGGTGAATTTGTATTTCTGCTGCAGAATAATAATTATCATAATCAGCTACACTTCTGTGGAACTAGCAATGAATTGCACAAAGACTAAAAGCTAAAAGTCGGGCTTCAGTCCGGTCGGTTTGGAGTTTGGACAATGCAAGTGCTGTGCTATGCTGAGCAGAGCAGAGTAAGTAAGTAGCGCTTCTTTGGAAAATGAGGTCAATTTATCACAAGCTAAACCGATAAGTTTGGTAGTCGGTCTGGCGAATCTCAAAAGCTCAAATTGGACGAGTGGTGTAGTTGAAAAAAACCAATTAGCGATCATTATTGGTTAGCACAACTGCATAACGGCCAAGCGGCTGAAGAAACGAATGGAACAATTGATAACCAATTTCCTGGACTTGGCTGACTGCGTGCTGGTCCTTCTTAAGAAATGTGCGTTTGCGATGCGATGGGACAATCAAAATCAAAACTTTTCATCGGTCCACTAACCAAACCACGAAACCAATTATTGAATTTGATCGATTTTATCAATTTCTGCCATTCAATTTACAAACTACCGCATAGCACCGCAGTGCCGTCTCGTTTCGGAATTAATTGCTGGTAGTGTTTTAGCCTAGCTCTAGCATAGCAATAGTGCCGACTGCCGACATGAACTAATTAAATGACGTCGTATGCAATCAAGGCTTCTGAGATATTTCACTACTCCTCCGAACTCCGAGTCTCCGATGTGATTTTTTTTGCTTAGCATTGTATTCTCAGAGTTCGCACTACGCAAATTGTACACACAAAACGACATCATACTACAAGTTGGATTCTGTTTGCGTTACACAAATGGACTGAAAGATTTCACGACATTTGGAAAGTACAAGCACCCGAGGACGACGTGTTCAGTCAAGTTTCATTCAGCGACAACGCTTGCACTAAACCCTGAATCAAAATTTCATTGACGACGCGACGACTGCCTGCAAAAATCGGTCAAGATGACATTTTCACTATGACCCTCCCCCCATGCCAAAATGTGCTGTCCAACCTTTCGACCTGAACTAACCCAAAAACACTCCTCGAAAAATGACAACAATGCAATAAAAACAATGTCGAAACAGAAAGGATAATTTTCATATTATATTTAATAAAATCTTGGAAGTTTCCTATAGCTATTCTAGTTTGAATGTAATTTCAATCCCTTAAAATTCACGTGAATTGAACTAAATGTATCCTTAGGTAGATATTAAAAATAAATAAAGGGACAAAACAATAAAACAAAGCAAAATATAAATTGCAATAGATTGCATTGCTGCAAACTTACAGAGTGCATTGCAAACATGCAGCAAATCTCGCCTGCTTGGCTTGGCCTACGAAAAATATTTGAGCAGTGTGAAATTAGTGAATGAATTTTTTTGTTCATTTTTCATCAGAGTAAGAAAAGTAAGAGTCACTCGTGTGTCTTGTCGCTTTTACGGCGGTCGTCGATGATGTCTTGGCTTGCCCTTGGGTAGTCGGAGGAGATGGTCGGAGTAGTGATCGACCGTCGTCGCAAATCTTGACTGTTTCCTGTTGTTCCTTCCCCTGTTTCCGACAATAAGTTTCGAGTTCTTCCGGTGAGATGACGAGAGTCGTCATTCGATTCAGTTTCTTGATGATAAAACAACCAAGACAAATGATGACAAAGAGGAGGAGGGTGAGAAAAATGAAGATTAGGATAGGAAGTTGTTTGGCAAAAATACTTGGCTCACTACTGCCACTACCGCTACTATTATTTTCTGCTGCTGCTGCTGCTGGAGAAGTTGGTGCCGGAGAAGCTGTAGAAATTATAGACGCGTCGATAAAATTTTGATCGCTAGAAGCATTGGCACTAGAAGAATTTGGAGCGTCGTCGCCGTCCCCATCTACTGCTGAGTCAGATTGCTGCTGGGAAATTTGGTCAGAAATTTGTGAAGGTAATGGAGTCGTCGTTAAGGTAGTCAGTTCCGTTTCTGTCTCTGGGTCATTCTCTTCACTAGCTTGCTAGGAAAAAGACAAACAATAGGTCAAAAAATGCGAGGTTTTTTCTACAGCTTTGGAGTACATTTTGATTTTGATCGTGAATTACCTTGGAGGAAAATTTCCCAGGAGAATTGTAGGCTTTGATATCATCGGGAGACTCTGGGGAGTCCAAGTCATTGTCGGTGTCTCTTCTCCTCTTCTGAAAAATTTTTGCGGCGGCCGCGGTCGCGATCTTGGACTTTCTACGGGCTAATTTTTCCTGAAGAATTTCTCCTGAGTCTATCGAGCGACGTCTCCTGGACTTGACGAAGGATTGTTTGACCCCCTCCTCGACGTCCGCGTCGGCCCCGCCTTTCTCTTCACAGCAACTCTTGAGCCAAACGGCTTCTTTCTTGTAAGAGTCAACCGTGTGCTCGAGCTGAAAATGGACAAGCAGGACATTAAACATTGAGGTTATAAAATGTCTAGATTTCCAGCCAAAGCCAGCAGCTCGAACGTACCTTTTTCAAATGTTCCAGCAGATTTTGTTTGGATTTGAGAGTTTTGTCCAGAGTTTTGTTGAGAGCAGTAATTTCAGTGTGTAGTTTGACGCTTTCAGTAGTCAATTCTTGGACAGTGGCTCGGGCAGTGTCACGCTCGGTGGTGACAAGATTGCGTTCTTCAGTCATTGTGGTCAGTTCAGATCTGGCTGTGTCACGTTCGGTTTTGGCATGATCGCGTTGGCGTTCCGCAAGGCTTCGTTCTCGGACCGCTGTTTCGCGCTCTTTTCTGAGTCTTGCGATCAATTCGGATTGGTCCAAGCATTCCTGCAAAATAATCAAAATGTTAGAACAATTTTTACAACAAATTTCAGCTGCTTGAATTTATCGGGTGGGCTACCTGTGTTGGCTTCGGCGTCGGAAGCCCTTGGTCATCATCATCCCTTTCACCTTTGATTCCGTCTCGGTTACGCTATACAAAACAAGGTTAAAGTCCAAATTTCAAAATATTTCTTCGAAGTTTCTACACATTTTAATTTTTCAAAAAATTGTCGAATTTTGTTTGGAATTGTCTTACATTTGGTCTACTGTGTGTAGCATCTAGGGAGTCGTAGTCGTCATCATCGGTCTAGACAAAGAAGTCAAAAATTGGTTATTTTAGAGATTTAAAAAATGGATTAGTTCAAGGATTCGGAAATAAACGCGTACTTGCTCAGCACCTGATGATCCCTGCTTCGTCTGGAATTGGAAATTACCAAAAAAATATTAAACTAAATTTGCAAACAAAACATTCATAAATTTTGACAAATTTGGTCAAATTTCTTACAGATGTCGATGATGAAGATGAGCTCGAGGTTGTAGTCGTTGTCGTTGAGTTAGAATATGACTTCTTCCTCCTGACTTTTTTGCCATTGATCGTAACCCACTCTTCGTCAGCCTCTAAACGTTTTTTGATTCTTCGCTTACCACCATTCTGCACAAAAACGAAAGCGAAAAAAAAGTTAGCATAATTTTTTACGTAAAAAGAGTTTCAAAGTCTGTCATTTGTTAGTAATCTTACTTTCTCAACGATTTCTTCAAAGCTTCCGTCACCTTCTTCCCAATATTCCTACAAAATCAAAGGAATTTTTGAAATAAGACCATTTCGACAAAAAATGAATTTGCTCATTCGACTCACAATGGTTTTCTCAACTCGTCTTCGATAAGTTTTCCCTGTTTTCGAGTCAGTGTGATACTCCCACTCTCCATTCGCCAAATTTGTCTTTGGAATTTTCTTTTCAACTCGATTTCCGAACCGATCCTCTGTTATTTCGTAGTCGTAGTCAGCATGTCCTCGTCGAACTCTGCGAAGCTTCTTGTTTCCTTTTTCGTCAATGTATTCTTCGTAGTCAAACTCTTCCTCATTGTGCGTCGTCTGACCACCTTTGGAGCCACCCTTGCTTCGATCTGGTGTCACTTCCTGAAAAATATAGGCAAGAATTTGATCATTGTTGACTTGACACGGCTAACTTTCCCCTGATGGGGGGGGGGGGGCTATGACACTTACGTCCACTAAATCCTCAGTATCAGTTTGTTCACCCGTCGTTGACTCCTCTTCCTCCTCTTGCTGCCCACCCGACTGACCTCGTCTTCTCTTTGCGATTTCAGTATCATTTTTAACCTTTTGGCCTGCACGACGAAGCTGAACCGCGATACTATCCTTCGCAAATCTTCGATCATACTTGGCACATTTTGGCTTGGGTTTGACTCTCGCCGGATCTCGACAAGCATGACCGTCAAAAATACTTTCACCTTCGCAAAGGAAGTTCCGACGGACTAGACGCGTAGGCGTTTGATCGTCGTCGTCGAGGTCCGCTTGCCTCTTTCGCCTGGAACTTGCTGGCTCACATTTCCAAAATTTACTACAGTTGGTTCGGTGAGGGTAGATCCCTTCCTTTGTGCAACTGTCTTCCAAGTCGTACTGTGGCACACAAAAACAAGAATCGATTCGAAAATTTAAGATATCTCAAGTCGAAAAGTTTAATTTCGCCAACGTTTCGCGCTGGAATTGGAAGATTGTCTTACCTCTTCGAATGAAGTCTGCTCAATTCCGGAAGTTTTGTCCTTTGAGTAGATCTACAAAAAATGCACAAAAAATTGAGCAGCTGATTTTCGACATGGCGCGGCGCTTTTGTTGTCTAAACCGAAACCTACCCGTTCAACATCGTAATCGTCTGCACCCGTTCTGCCTCCGCTTCCACCACGACCTTTGCTACCACCTTTGCCGGGGACATGAGGTGGCTCTGGGTCTGTCGTCTGTTCCGGCTCTTGACCAGTACCGTCTGGTTCACTCCAGCAATTTGGTTTGGGATTGACTTGATCAGAAGGCTTACACTCCTCGTCTTTAACATCAAAAATTTCACCAGGGTCGCAACTAAAATCTTCACTTCGATCGTATTTGCCCTTCCCAAGGGTACACGTGTAGTATTTGGTGCAGTCATCATCGTAGCCAAAGGAGCCGGGGCCATCACAAGTGGCCATTGACTCTTCCAAGTTTGCAGGGGCTTGGCCGTCAGGTTTCGTTGTTGTTCGGCGTGGTGAGGTGTGGCTTTTGGAGATTTCCTGGAATAAAGTTTGTAGAATTGTAGGCAGTGCAATTTATGCAATATTTTGCAAATGACAAAGATCACCCTCCACGTAAATAAAACTGTGCAAAAAAAATTACCTCGTCAATGGCGTCATCGATTTGTTGACCCAACTCTCCATCCTGGATTGGAACAAGGAGAATGTTCGAAAATTTTACAAGTCTCAAAAAGCGTCTCAAGTGCATTTCGAGAATTCAAATTAAATGCTTGCTTACCCTGTCCTTCCTTGGTCTAGCAGTCGGGAGAGTCGGAACCCAACCATAAGGGTTTGGAGTACTGTCTGGACGAAGATGGTTTTGTCCAATCTCATCCTACGTTTGAAAATTTTTAAAAAATTATGAAATCCAAGAATTTAGGACATTGAGCTCATATTTGTTTTTACCCCATTATCGTCAACGAGTTGCTGTTGACCTCCGTCAGGGTCGCCATAGTCTGGCTCTTGTGCCTGAAGCAAAAAAATATTTCAAATACAAAACGGCAGCCACAAGTTTTCAAAATTAAATCTTGAAACTATCGGCGGGATTCGAAATCTTACTTCCGGAGCTTGAGATTCAACTGGTTTTTGTCCTGTTGGGTCAATTTCCTCTTCTAGCTCTGGTTCTGGTTCTGGTACGTCCTAAAAAATGTCAGCGGCAAAAATTAAGCAAGGGTTCAAAACTTGAAACATTTTTAAAGGTTTTTTTCTGGACAGTTACCTTCCAGCAAGCTGGTTTTGGATTCACGTCTCTCGGATAATTACAGCCGTGAATGGATGCATCAAAAATTGTGCCAGGGCCACATTGAAAATTGAACATTCTGAACCGTGTCTCTCTCCCCACGGGGGCAACGCATTGAAAATATTTATTACAATCTTTTCGGTTGGGAAAAAGTCCGGGTTTTGTGCAAGGAGACTGCTTCTTTAGATCTTCACCCTAATAATGTAACAATGACAAAGATTTAGTTAAAATTACGGATTTTTGAGGGATTCCTCTTTGTTACAAAAAAAAATCTTACGATTTTCTTCCCAGAAGTCCTGACGCTTTCAGACACCCTGGTCGTCGTCCTACGCTTTGTCGTGTTAGTCTAGTGTAGTTGACAAGATAAGGGATTAGTGCGAATCGTTTAGCAAAAATTCATCGAAAATTAGTCTGCAAAAAATGAAGGAATTTTACCGTAGTTGTAGTTTCGCTGGACGGTGCCCACGATGGATGGCCCGAATGATAAATCTCAGTTTCATTGGATCCAACGACGTATTTTGTAGTCTAAATGGAGCAGAGTTGAAAAAAGAAGTAAAATTTTGTAGGCCAATTTTCTGCTTCAATTCGAGGAAATCATGTATTTATAAAAGTTTATGGCTCGTACTTTGTTGTATTTCTTCGCCAATTCCAGCGCAAATGCTTGGAAAGCCGGCGAAGAGGCGTATTTGGGATCATCGATGTGCAGGCAAATGTATCCACTTCCAAATAGTGTTTCGATTGGATTGGCTGATTTGGTCAAGGCTTGCTGAAAGTTGAGGTTAGAAAAGTTTACAGGATTTTAAAAATGCTCCAATTTCTAAGCAATTTACGTAGGCTCTTATTCTTTCAAAAAATTAGCAAGATACGGAAGCAGTACGCAGAGCGGACGGAATACTCGTTGGATGGTTGGGTGAAAATGACGACTCCAAAAAAGCTTGCAACAAAAAAACTTTTTGCAAAAATGGCCCTGAATTTTGGCCAGTCATGAAATTGTCAGACTTGACTTTGCCGTGATATCGATATGGCCCACCGTACCGATTGCTTTGAAAAAAATCGCCTTCCTTACCAGATCGCCTAAGTCTTCCTGTTGCTGCTGTTGGTCTAGATCACCCAAGTCCTCTTCCTGCTGTTGCTGCTGCTGCTGGGCTAAAGCTGAGTAGAAAAGCACAAAAACTGACACTATCGTAACAATCGTCCTAGCCTTTGAATAAAACTTTGGTCGCTGCATTTTCACTTTTTAATTGTTGTCGTCCAGACAGAAGAAAATCTAAACCAAACTTAACTTTATGTAACTTGTCGAGTTAACGTGCCGGGAACTCGGTCACAATTGGAATTGAATCCTTCTCCGGACAACGGTACTGGACTGAATGACTGAAATTGTTGAAGACGTCCGAAGAAGATTCGAGAATTCGGCAGTCGTGTCGTGCGTCCAGACTTTCAGTTTCCCGTCCTTTGGACAACTTTTATAAGTTAATTGTGATAATTCATTTCCTGTATTTCTGCGAACTACGACGTCTTGCCTCCCGTTGACATCATGAGTATGAGTGAGAGGCAGATTGTTTGTTGCAAAAATATTTTTGCAATGAATTTCGCAAATGAATTCATTGAATTCATTTCATGAGTTGCTCTTGAAATGCTCTGTTGCAAATGGAAAACGGATGCGAGACGCAGTTCATTTGGATCGGACCATCCGGTTGAAAACAAATCGTCTCTTAATCCTTTGGCTAATCTTGCCAAGCATCCGGGTAATCTCATCACAGTCAGAAGTTCGAATTCAGCTCATAAGAACGAAACGAGTTTCGAACGTTAGTAAATTAATAAGGTTAATTTTTCTACAACTCAGCAAATACTAAGAATCGTGAATGAATAGCATGACTAAATTCGTAAGATTCCTGGCCCGGCCCGGGTTTTTCCATCTGAATTTCGACTTGTTTCACGTATATAGAGCCTTGGAATTTAGACTGGAAAACCCCTGTTTAGTTTAGATCTGGGTCAAATTATCCCAAAATAATGAGGTCAGTGCTCGACCTGGTCTTGACCTGAAAAACGACCTAAACTAGTCCAGTCTATCGCAAGAAAGTGTTTGGACATGGCCCAGTTTCGATTCGACTCGGGTTTTCAAATGCAAAATTCTTTAGTGTTCTAATCAACATTTTCAGGGTCACTCTTTCTACGGTCGATCCAGGCAATCAAGTGCTGGCCAAGCAAACCGATCAATTCCCTGTAATTAATCTTGGGATTGCGCATCTTGAATGAGCTATGCAAATGCTGAGTAACGGTGATTTCATTTTTACAAATTAAAAATTATTGATTAAAATATTTGACTTCGAAATTCCAACCGCATTCCACTTATTCAGTACTTAGCAAGTTTTTACCAAAAAAGGTATAAAAAACTTGCTAATTTCAATTGATTTTAACATCAACCATTTTACATGGTAAACTACTTGGCAACTACTGCTTGGGTTCTTCCGACTGAACTTCTGTAATTCCGTGAGATTTCATTTGCACATTTACATAATTCATTTCATCTTCAACAAATGACTTGGTCGAGGCATCTCTTTGATCTGCTAGGAAAGAAATTAAGTTAAGTAGGCAATGAAAGAAACGATCAGCGACCAGTCCAAAGCTAAGAGTTGACTAAAAATGTCCTTCCTTCCTTTGCCATTTTATCGCCTCTCTTCATTTGTCATGGCACACGTCGAAGGTACACACGACAGGACCAATCCAAATTAGAACTTGACTTGACTCATCGTCTTAAATCATCAACAAAGTCATAGAATTGTACCATTTGATAGGATAGATCAAAACTAGCTTTTTTGCACATTTTGCAATTAGTTAAATAATAATTAGGTTAGTAATTAGGTGCAATTTTATTTATCATTTGGTTCGAAAAACCAAATGATTAAATAATTTAGAAACCGAAAATCCGTCAAATAATAATACCACAACGTAAGTTTCGCATCTAGATTTTGATTTTTATGTTCGAAGGAATGCTCTTCCGAAAGCTGTCAAAAAATAGAAGGATTTCCGTTTTGATTTAAATTTTCGATTCCAATGTACATTTTACAGTTTTGGAAATCGAAAAATTAGCTCAATATCCATTTGATACTGGCTTATATGGAAAGTCTGCTGGAGGTAAGGGTTAAAAAAATTTCAAACACTACACATTAGTGTTTGTGGGAAGACTAACGGTCTTCCTACTATGGGGGCGGTAGAGGACCGCGTGCAATGGCATGCAAGAGGTGGCAACGTGGAAGTCGCCCGAAAATCGGGAGCTACTCTACTAAGAGTCCTGGACTCTCGGAGAACTAGTGCGACCCGTCAACCCGGTACTCGCACGCTAACACAAGAAATGACACACGA
>JAQGCM010002469.1:0-11157 GCA_034699705.1 Hymenaphorura dentifera
TTTCTGAGTCGCTTGTTTGCTGTAGTGTCGGGATTTCAAGTCCGAAATTTTAGTCGGTTGCTCGACGAGTACTTTTCTCAGAATTTTGGGGCTGGGCCCGAAAATTTATTGAGCCGATATCCGGGTACGAAAGTAATGCAATCAGGCAATCGCAAAAGTTGCGGGTCGCGGGTGTGGTGTCGTAAACTAAAAATGAAAGCGGCTAGGATTACACAAGCCTTTGTACCCAATAAATCCTTTCCTTTCGTTTACTACTGTACTGCATCTGCAACAATACAATAAATAATCCAATTTTTATTTTCTACATTGTTGTAAGATCCTAATCCTGATTCAAAATCCTGTCCCAAATCCTAATTCGTTCGTCCTATATTTATGTACTGACTAACTTGTGCTGCTGAAAAATTGTAAGCCACGCGTTTCAAATTCTCTAATTGAGTTCAACGGCACTGCTGCTGCTGCTGGGCCCTGAATTCAGCCCGAGTCCAAGTCTAAGTCCTCCAAATTGCGGTCATAAATGAAGGCCTGCCGGTTTTTGAAAAAAGGGCTCGACTGCTTTTTCTTTAACAAAAAGGAAGTGTTCAGTGTTGTTCATTTTCATTTGATTGGAAATTATGAGAAGAGTAATAATAATCGAACTCGACTCGGAGTTGAAGAATGAAGCGAGAGAGGAAAAAAGAACGGATGTGCCCAAATAATTTCTAAGTTGATGTTTATGACCGAACCGACCGACCGACTCGCACAATCCCAATTTTCTCAATCCTAAGGATGGACTTGGATTTGGACACATCGACATCGAGCCACTTTTTTTAAATAGAGTTTTCGGCTCGGGTCGGTCTTTGCAAAGATTGAAATTATGGTTTTAAAGTTTAAGTAAGCTGAGCAAACTCCTGTCTGCTTTTTTATAGGTTCATTCTTCTAGCTGACTGGCTGGTTGGCTGTGGTTGTAAAAACATCAAAGTCAAGTTTTCAACCCTGCATTTTGGTCAGTCGATCGGTCTTAAAAAAGGACGTCAATTCCATTGTTGCACTCTGCAGTGCTAGGTCTGGGTGGGATATCCTACACATGTTGTGTAAAAATCCTACGTATAGTTGTGTATTGTTGTAAAAGATTGAGAAGAAAACAAGGGAAACGAAACGGAACAAATCAGTTTTAGAGAAAAGTAGAAAAGTGGGCGTTTAGACTTCATTTTTTTCGGAAGAGTTTAGAGTTGTAGGCGTTTATGGTCCTCGCCTTGGCATACGCCGGGCCGGGCCGGCCGAGTCCAAGTCCACACTTTGGATGAGATGTTGAAAAAGTTTTTGTAAAATCGTTAAGGATTTGTACAATTACTTAAGTATAGTCCGTCCGTCAAGTCAACCCTGACTTTTGAGGTCATTCTAAGGCGTAGGGCCAGCTTGGAAATGAAAAACACAATTAGTAAAGTAGTAGGAGTCCAAATATTACGTAAGAATGGGCTAGGGCCAAATTCTGACCTTCCCAGAATTTGGCGCCAGCTTCTTGTTCTGAAAAACGATTCAGAAAATTGATTGGAATTTCGGACGGATTTGATTTCAGAAGTGTTTTGCTGCCGATTTAACAATTTCGGGGCTAAATTGGCAGAGACTTTGTTAATTGAAAATTTTTGTAATCAAGATTTTGGAAGCTTTTTTGAGGAATTTGTGCTCAAATTAGCAGCTGGCATGCATGGCTGAGGAGTGAGGATTTCATTTTCAGAGTTCTGAGAATTTTTGCGACAAAATTTGACAAATGTATGAGTTGTTGTCGTCGCCACCTGTTTTGGCTGCTCTTTCTCGTGTCATGTCCACATTTGGAACAAAATTCTTAATTGTAAACCATATGAAAGAAGCCCATTGTTGTGCCTGCCGGACTCGAGAAGTGTCCGCTGTCCGGCCCTTTCCCCATGAATGCCCTGCTCACTTTTTTGGGGAAAAACTTGTAAAGTTGTCCCTTCGTAAGTTGAGGGAGTGACCCCTTGGGAGACCCAACAAAAATTTAGATAAGATTTTAGTGGCAGATGTGGAAGCAGAGCGATGAGATGAGAAGATTGCTGTGGCTGATAATAAGTTGAAAAGGACGATCGACAGTCGATAACGACTTAAACACAGTCCTCAGTCCTCCGCCCGCGCCTTTGCGTACTTCAGTTCGGAGTTCCAAGGGCCCATGAGCCCTTCAGGCAGGCAACCAGGCCTATTTTTTCATTTATCCATTTGAAAACACCAAGCAAAAGCAAAGGAGTTGAGTTCATATCTTGACAAATGCAAACTGATAAAATCAAAGTGATACAATCTACACACCTTCGCTTCGCCCGACCGACTTCTTTTCACAACTTTTTTTTTCATTTTCATTCAATTCTTTTTCTTCAAATTCTTTTATTCTCAAAATTTTTAAAAGGGAAATTGGAGGTCGCCGGCCGATCGGTACGAAATGAATTGAAATTGAAGGGTCGGGCGAACGACGGACGACGACTTTCATTTTAAGGGTCTTTATGGAATTTCAGAATTTCTGGCCTGGTGACAGGCACTTACTTCACCACACCACTAACTAGTACGTAGTACCTGAAGTGAAGGAGCCCTTAAGTGCCTAAATGTTGTCTTGTCTGCCTCCTCGATCGGATCCGATCCGATTTTGAAAGGAGACAAAAAGATAAGATAAAATCATAAAATCTGTCCGTCCGTCGGTCTTAGGGCACCAATCTTGAGCTTCCAGCAATCCTCAGATGGTCTGATTAGATAAGGCGACCAAAATCTTTCGGAATTGGATCCGATCTTCAGGTCCGCACTTCTGAACTATGGGTTTTGGTTTGAAAATCTTGCAAGATAATCTCAAAGAGTTGGAGATGGGTGAAGATGATAATTGAAGATGCTCTTGATTAAGTTGTTTTCCTATTATTTCCTAATTTAGTCGATCTCTCACCCACCCAGTGGCCCATTCAAAAAAAAGTCTGTTTACTTGCACCCACCCAAAAGTGGAGAAGATTTACAGATTTTTAGATTAAATTTCTTCATTTTTCTCCTAAAAAACTGACAATGGCGAGTGAGTCATTTTCTTTCCCAACAATCTAATCTTCGTGCGCTTCGTGGACGCTCTGATCTCTGATGTTTCTCACCACTCGACTCCAAAAGATACAGATCTTTGTGTGCTTGTCTAAACTTGTTTGAAATGTCAGTGGCTGGGAGTGCAGTGCAGTGCAAGGAGTTGAAGAAGACACCCTTTAAGTAAGTGATACGTACTTGGACTTGGACATTCTTCACACTCTGTTCAAAATGAAAATGAAATGTTACCACCTAGGAACATACATTTTACCACCCAAGAGTTAATTTGGGCGGCTGACTGGTCATGACTCCTGAGAGCTCAGAGCTCCCTCAAGGGCCATGTGTGCCTTCAGTCTTAGTTTGTAGATTATATTGCATTGTTGACTCAAGAATCAGGAATGACACTTTTTCTTGAAGTTCTACAGAAGAGTACAGACTACAGAGTCGAAATCAAAAAGTCCAATCAGGTGGAAGCATCCGATCCGACGACGCAAACCGCAGCAGCAACTTTTTCTACTTAATTTAATTTACTGCATAGACATGCACTCGACACCGACCGACACCGACAGCGACAACAATTTTGTTTTGTCGTTTTGCTGGTCGTGGTCTTGGTCTTGGAGGTGTGGAATTGAATGATAAATTTTGTGACATGAGGCATCCCCGAACGGATGGACGAGATGATAAAAAAAGGTGTAATAAAAAATACTGTATTCCCGGCCCGAGTCGATGTCAATGTCGAGTCGACGAGAAATCATGCACCAGGCTGGACAAGAGTTTGAAATTAAATTGGAATAAAATTAACTTAACTGACCGACCGACCGACGCAGACAGTGCATTCTGCACTCCTTGTGGATTTCCGTTCCAAAGAAGCTAGCAAACGGTCAGGCTGATTAAGCCAAATTGTAAATCTAAATCTACGCACTTTAGTAAAATTTAATCTGCGGTTTTGTAACTAACGTCACGGGCGACCGGCACCAGCACCTAGACCCGGGGAAAGCAAGCGCCACTTTGCTTTGTCAAGTCGAAGAAAATATTTCTTGCAGTTGGGCTGCGGTTTTTAATTTATTTGTTGAGGTTTTCATAGGAAATCCTGTTACGGCAGGCAGACAGATCGGAAAACCGCGACGGAATCCGGCAAAACCGACAAATACATAATGTACGTCCCGCCAAATTTGCAAATTTTTTTCCAGATTAAGCCTACCTGTCTAAACTCGAGTCGAGCTCATCTCCTGGGAGGTGTTGATTGTGGCCTTAAAATTGAATCTAGTCTTGTCTTAAATCTTAATGGGAGAGAGAAGTAGAAGCAAAGCTGGACTTGGACGCATAGTGGGATTTTTATGGCAGTTAAATGACCTCATGAAAGCAAAATTGCTCGTCGAAAGAATTTGTCGTACATAACGCTGAATCGAGCTTCAGCAAGTTCAGCTCAGTTCAGTTTTTCACAGTTTGCGTTTGCTTAAATGTTTGTATGAAAAAAGCAAATAGATCTTGACTGACGACTGCACTGGGACTGGGACTGCAAAAATTGCTGGCAGGATTTGGCAAATTTGCATTGCCAAATTGCTTGCTGCTTTGGCTTTGGCATGGCTTTGAGCAGCACTAAGGAAAAAGTGCTGGCTGCACTCCTGAATGCTGCTGATATAATTATTCCACGTGATTGAAAATTTACGGAGCTAAAAGTTAGATAAAGAAGCTGGTCGGTGGTGGAAAGTTTACATTTCTAATCAAGTCAAGCCACGACTACGACTTAAGGACTGGTGGTTGACTGCCTGCCTGAAATGCCTGGTACTTTATCATTGACACCACTACGGAGGGCTGACATGGAACAACAACTAGTTGCCGACCGACCAACTACATACTTGTTCAACTTGTAACTTCTTTGGGAGCCAAAAACTGAAAAAATCAACTGGTTAACCTACCTGTTGCACACAACCCAACCCAACCCAACTCTGAGCCCAAAGTCAGCAGTGACTACTGACTACTTGATGACCCGAGACACGAAAAGCTCATGCTCTGCTCATGTTGCAAATGTAAATGTAAATAAAAGCTTAAGCTACCGGGACCGACTCTGGTCTTGGTTTTATTTATTTGATTGTCAACATCTGGTCATTTATGGAAGGGCGGGCGGGGAGGATGATAAGCAATTTTTCGCAATAATCCATCACTCAAGTTCGTCGTTTTTGTCAATTTGTGACCGCTTGTGGACAGCAAATCGGTTGCATTTTGGACATTGGACGTGAATTACATAAATTTGCTCTGAGATTAAGGGATTGAGACTTGTTTACGAAATTAATGTCGAATTATTGAAATGAGAAATTCGCTGCAGCAGATTGATCTCCCACAAATAAGATGGCGACTTCGCAATCTTTGGCACAATTTTCCAATTTTGCTGACAAATTCAATTTTTGCCAGTCCTTTTGTAGCTAATTTGCGAAAATACAGCTGGTTTTTTTGCCAAAATTTTGCTCAAACTCTGCAAAAAAAAAACTCCATTTTTAATATTTTGCAAGCAAATTGAGTGTTTTAGTAAAAGACTCGTCGAATTTTCGTACTTGCTTGTTGAGTGCAAAATGCAAATAAATGAATCTGGACTTTGAGATTTGTCGAGGGGGTCCATTCCATTGTTGTTGGGTAAACTTGTAAATTCAATTTTAGAATAAATAATTACTTTGGCCGTAGTTGAGTGACACGACGATGAATTCAAGTGCACACCAGGTGCTCTCATCACTTAGCTTTACATTGCCGTGCAGGCAGTGCAGTGCAGCACCCAGCCCACAAGATCACTTTTTTTATTCTCATGAATCACGAACAAATGAGATGAGATGCATTCATTAATTCCCTGTAGATTCAGATTATTTTACCATTCCATCCATTACTTTTTTACTACTCTTTCAGTTTACAACAATGATGCCGACTTTTTTTGAAATTCAATATTGCTGGTTCTACTTGCTCGGTCTCAAATCTCAAGGCTCACAGGATCAAAGGGTCCTCCGTCTAAAATGTTTCTTGGACCCATACCTTACGTACCAGCTGTGCTGTGCTAAGTAAAATTTAATTGAACCACCCTAAGGTGGCAGGTACAGGTTGCTTGAATTCATGGACAATGGACAACAATATGCTTGCTGCTGCTGAGACTGCTGAGGGTGAAAATGAATTAAACATGTGTCCATAAATAACCGTTAAATACATTAAATCTTGGAACCTGCGGTGAGCTCAGCACAATTTGAACTGTTTCTGCTGGAATACTACGTAGGTACTACTTCGGAAAAAAACTAACCAGCTAAATCGGGTTCGGTGTTTTTTAGCTGTACTTGACTTAAAGTGGTCATTAGATTTTACGAAGTAGTAAAAGTTTTTGTCTTTCGTTAGAAGAGGCGTGAAACGAAAACAACTCAAAGTTGAGACTTTGGAGTCTTGAAAACCACAGAGAGAGTCAGAAAAAAAACTCAAAGCGATGAGGGCTAGATTTTCATGACATGAATTTCTGGTTTCACACCAAAACCAGGGTTTTTTTTTTGGCATTTTGCGCTTTTTAACAACAATTTGGTGAAATCTTTTGCGAAAAACTTTTCAAAAATTTCACTCAAAACTTTGTACAAAACAGTGCAAAGTGCAAAAGATCGCATCTCACGCATGTTACCCGCACTAGTAATACTCTGATGCTGGAGTTTTCCGAAAAATAATCTCAACAATTGAGATTGAGATCGTAGACGTGAACAATTTTCGCAATACTTTTTGCTGCTGCTGGTATGGCTGAAGGTTTGTAAATTGCAAGAAGGTCAAGTCTAGGTTTTTGTGTGTTGCAATTTGACGAGTATTTTTTGCCTTTGTCGGTCGACTTCATTGTTGTAAGGATGGAACTGTTTGAGCAATAATGGAAGTTCCAATCACCACTTGCATACGTGCAACTAGATTCGCTCGCTCGCCTTTTTTTGCCAAGTGCTGAATATGCTCCCACAGTCAATTTGCGAAAAGCAAAAAGTGGTTTTTTTGTGGCCTGATATTTCTGCTCGGCTCGGCTTTTACTTTTGAAAGTGTTTGAGTTGATGGATGGATCATTTTCTGGATCCATGAACGATCCACTGCTGAGCCGTCCGTCGCAGAGCGTCCGTCGTGTGATCGTGAAGGTCATTTGCGGTGCGGTAATTTGTGGCGATTGTGGTCGAATTTGTTCTGGAATTCGTAGTATTTGTAGTGAGATTTGGGCGTAAATTGTCAAAATTTGACCTTCGAATCAAACCAAAGTCTTCCAAAAAATGCGAGCAAAATTCGCTCATTTGTCAACATAAAAAAAGTCATGCAAAATGCATAAGCAAATAGGTGGAAATTCTTAAAAAATACTTGACAAAAGTCGTCTCACCGTCGTCGCAGAGCTTTCTCAGGCTCTGTGGCGACATAAAATTTAAAAATCAAATTAAGTTCAAAAGATACGTGAAAAATAATTAACGATTCTTCTAATTAATTCTCATCCACCTGTACAGCTACCTGGGCTCGAGAATGGAGTCCGTCCGTCGCCAGGTCGCAACTACTAAATCTAATCATTGCAATGCATGCAGTGCAATTTGCAAGTGCAAAAAGTTTAGAGTCTAATTTTAAGTTTGTTCCGTCGTTCGTGTCACCTGCTTAAACACTGAATTCACTTAAATCAAAAAGTTTTATCTGCACGCGACACGCGAGTTAGCAAAAAATATTTACAATTGCAAATTTTGCAAATGTAAATGTGTCATCCTCTGGCACTGCCGCTGACTCTGACACTGACGCCAAAAAAAAAACAATCTCCTTATGAATATGAATAAATATTAAGAGCAGAGCACTCCGAGCCGTCCTGTCCTGCAAAAATGCCATTGCATTGCCATTGCCATTGTTCAGAATTCACAAATCGTCGTCGTTGGAATAATCTTCGTGTGAATCGTGAGAAAGTCGAGTCGAAGGAATGACTGCGCTTCGAGTACTAAAAAAATGACAAGTCAAGTGTGTAACCATTTAACAAAGTATGTAGTCGTCGTTAGTTAAGCGAGTTAGGCCCAGGCCTTGTTCTTGTAGTCCTCCTTATAGTTGTAGCAGCAAAGTTTTTTAGTAGTCAAAATTTTTGAGAAGCCAAGTCCAAGTCGAAATCGAAGTTGAAGTCGTCATCATCGTGCTCACATCCAATAAACCTGAACAAGTTTTTAAAAAAACAGTTCAAAGTCTACATAGTCGTCCTCGTCGTCGTAGTCGTTTAGCCAATTGGTCAGAAAAATTATCATCTTCATCTTCTTCATCATCTCTGCGTCTGACTCTGACTCTGAGCTGAAAATCTAGTCAATTTTGTGCATGGGTAGTCCAGTCACTCAGCAACAATGAGAAGCACGGGAAGCAACAATGCTCCACACCTAAAGGGTTGGAAAAACAAATGACAACAATTGCATGCATGCACTGTTCACTTTTTATGATTCCTCATTAAGGATTAGCATACTCGCATTTAATTACCACACGTAAGCGGCCACATTAAATTTACTTTACAATTGCGTTTGGTGCTCAAGCAGCTCGACTCTGGCTGCTCGGCTCCTTCAGATTACTCCCAAATCCTGCAAAGTATTGTTTAGTCACGGTTTCCATGTCCATTTTTTTCGCATTTTAGTTTAGGACTGCTCACTACTCACACGCATTCGATAAATAAATACACACTTTTTCACATGAATTCTGCTGTCTGAAGTCTGATTCTCACGGACCGACCGGACCTCGAATTTCTGTATAGTCTAAAAGATCTTGAAGAAACATTCCTTGAGCAAAACTGACGCAAAGCAAAGGCGTCAGGGCCGACAGCACAGCAGATTTTGACTACACGCCTAGACCCTAGACTAGACTTATAAAAATCCCACGTTTTTTTATGTTGTTTGTATTTGTGTCGGAATAGTTCAAGACATTTGATACTTTGCAATTATGCAATCGGATTAATGAGGTGAATCGGAAGGTTGAGAGTCATTCATGAGATTTTTGCAGGCTGTGAAATCCAGGCAGGCGCCTGCAGGCAGGGGTTTGTTCCTGAATCGTGAGATTTCAGATTCTAGACCAGAACACTCGGTATCAATTTTTGCGCAGGCAGAATTCTCTTCGGTGTTAATTTTTGCAATTGAAATCGAACAGAGTCAGAACCACTGCTCGCACTGCACTACTTCCGGTTGTCCAAAATTCCGGTCCACTCGTGACATAACAACTAACCTAACTAATTACAATTAACGTCACATGCAGCGCAAAGATGACAATGGGTGAGCAGAGCAGTCAGTGCAGAGCAGTGGACGGTCCACTAGTTTTTATGACCCAACAGGGCCAATATATTGCTATTTCCTGTTCTAAATTTTGGGCATCCGTTTTTTGTACATAATTTGGGCCGGGCTGGTGCTTCGGAAGTCATAAGTTGCGTTGCGTTGGGGTTGTGAGTTGTGATCTCTCCTCATTGTCATTGTATTACAATTTATTTTAAGTCAAAGAGGATGTAGAAGGGTGAGGTTTTAAATAAATAAATGCTAGTCTGACTTGGCCCTCGTCCGAGTTAATTAACGTGCAACTAACCCTTTGATTTATTTACGCCTGGCCTGTGACACCCTATAATGAAACACACGCTTTTTGGAGGACTTCAGCTCAGGCCAGAGAGCTCGTCTTCGTCAGTCGTCAAGTGACGAGAATTGAGTCTCATCAGCAACTTTTGGCTGCAGAAATTATATGATTGCTTCAATTCATTTTTCATTTGGACTGACGACTGATGACTGCCTGACTTTTTGGGTCGTCATTGTAGTCGTCGTAGAAAAAAGTCACTGAAGTGACTGACGAGCGTCCATCCGTTCGAGTGTCCGTCCGTCCGTCCGCCGTCCGCTCATTTGGCAGAACGAGGAAATGACGCAAGGACATGCAATAATGCGATACAATAATAATACAGAACAGGGACAATGGAGAGCTCCAAATCACTCAGCCCAACCCAGCTGAGCTAAATCTAGTGGAGGAATCAGAATCAGTAGGAATCAGAGTGAATTAAATTACAAGAGATCAGCTCCAGTTCCAGCTCATCCTCTGGCTCTAGCGTGTAGCGTGGCATGATCGTAATCAAGCCTCATCCTCCACCGGAAGAGTCAATAGAAAATAAAATGTGAGATTGCCATTCTGAATAGGAAAAAAAACGTAGCTTGCGCGAGTCCGGCAGTCCGTAAATTTGAAGAACACAAAAAATGAATGCTCTGCTCATCCGCTCGACGCTTTTTGGGATGACTCCTCAATTTTATCTATAAAAATTATAGGCTGGATGAACGCTCATGATTTACATGCTTTTGCTTAGGTTTAGCTCTGTAATTATTCTCAAAATAAAGTGCTCAGATTCTTCATCAAAATCTTCATCGGAGTCGGAAGGAATGAATAAAAAAAGTTTGGTCGGTCGGCTCTTGTAAATGAATATTCAGTTCAGTCAGAAGAGGCAGAGGCAGGCATGCATGACAGATTTTCAATTTATCTTTCGAAGCAGGCTTAAGATAGATTGAGATTGAGAATTAAGACGTACAAAGTTGAAAATATCTCAATCATGGTCATGGTCTTCGTCTTGGCATCGCTTCAGTTGTCCTCTTAAGAAATCGCAGCCGCAGTCTTCGCAGCGGAAGGAAGCAAGGAGGCAAGGAGTCGAAGGAGTGATGATAAACAGTTTTTTAGTTTTGGAAATTCTAAACAGCTCACTTTTTTTAGACAAGAATTGAGTTGCTTTTCAAGTTTCTGGTGACGTTTAAGGGTGCCAACCGTGTGCCAACTCATCAAAAATCGCCACCTGATCCATGGATAGATGGATTTTTTCCCCGACCGTCCTCTCCTCGACCACCAGATTGAGTCAACAAAATCAAATTTTAATTCTCTGATAGCGTGGCAGGCAAGTGTCTGGCTTGTTTATACATATTTACGTTCACTACATTCAAAATGAACAGATTAGTTGGCATTTTTTACTGTACTTGCACTGCTTGCTTTGTTCTACAAACTACAAATCTGTACCCGTATCATTACGTAAGACAAGAAAAGAAGCCTGGGAATGGGAAGTCTTACTTTTTTCCTTTAGTCAAACTTTTAATTTATAATCACAACAATGCCAAACCGATTTGTGGTTCTAAATCC
>JAQGCM010002470.1:0-11155 GCA_034699705.1 Hymenaphorura dentifera
AGGTCCGATGATTTCTCGTTGATCGTGTTGAACACCTCAGGTAGGTCCCTCATTAGTGAGTTTAGGAACTTGCATTGGAACTTAATTAAAAAGTCGAATTTATCAAGTCATTTTCTTGGTCAAAATGAGCTAGCAGTCATTACAAAGTTTGCTACGAGTTCGAATGCAACTAAAAATGGAAGCACAAAGATTTGTCAAGTTCTGTCTTCTGCTAGTCCTTTTTTTAAATATAGTTGAATTGTCTAGTGCAAAGTTTGTAATAACCTCTAAAGAAATTAAAGCAATTGAAGAGGTAAGCTACTAATTGCGCAGAGTTATAAAACTTTTTATTTGGCAAATTTCTGGATAGCTAAATATTTGATGGATTTTCTTTTATAAACTTAGTTTCGTCCGCTTGTCAAGGATTTAATTACACACAATTACCAGACAACTGATGGCTACCTTGTCCTTTGGCTAAGAGGTATTGGTCAATATAGTCCCACATTTGGGTTTGGTTTTTGCAAATAAATACTAAAAAGAATTTGAAAATGATTTTTTTCAGCAAAAAAACTTAATGTGAAGGAAGCGGTTCAACTTTTCACTGAGGTACGTGCTAATTTCAAAGGATTTAGTGCCTTCCCCCTGGCTTTGATAATTTGAATATTTCTGGTGGACAAGTTTAATTTGTTCAATGTTAGCTAAATGGGCTAAGAATACCTGAAGAACCCATGGATTTGATTCTTCGAAAACCGGTGACAAGAAACGGTCTTTAAAGCCCTGCTTTTAACGATTATTTCAAACATTTAGGCACAACAATGGCGAAAGAAAAATAATATTGACTCAATTGTGGATGAAAAGTTCCCTGAGTTTGAATCACTTGAGAGGAGTTTCACGAGTGATGGAGTTGATTATGAAGGGCGCACTGGTAAAATGTTATTTTGTTTAGAGTCGAGCTAAAATTTGATCTAAACGTTCGTTCGTTGATGATTGCTTTTTTTTAAAAAAATATTTGTAACAGTTTTTACCATAAGTATTGGAAACTTTGACTTCAGACGATTAATCTTGGCTGGAAAACTGAGCAGGGTTCAACGTTTTTCTCAACAAGCTATGGAGAAAGCTGCATCATTAGCAGCTCAAAGAGCCTTTGAAAGCAATGGAACGTTGGTAGACCCTCGTATCGTGTCCATAGCAGATCTGGCCGGATTTTCATTAGCACAAGTTGGTTGCTTATCATGTAAGTGGAGCCCTGCTGCTGCTTGCTGCCAAAATCGATACGTTCGAATAAATCTGTAATTTGGTTTTTAACTGAAATATTTCTGCAATAGGCATCAACTACTTTGCAGCCAATCAGAGAGACCTTGGCTCCAATTATCCAGGAATTGCTGGACTCTCTATTCACATTAACGGTGAGCCAAACCGTATCAAATTTATCAAATTTCAGCGTCAAATTGCGTAATAATTTTATTCTTTATAAACATGCACTTGCTTGTATTTCAGTTCCTCCCATCGCCCTACCATTCGTTCAAACCATTGAGAGCATTATTCCAGAAGAAAATAGAGCAAACGTCAAAGTATTTGGAACGGATAGGGCGGAATGGATGAAATACTTGCAAACTATTATTGCTCCTGATCAATTGAGAGGCCAGTTTGGCGGGACAAAAGCAGATAAATGAAAAACCAAGACATTTCCGTTTGCCGAACGTCAGAGCGTTAATGTTAACATTTGTGAACGTTTTCAAAACGAATAACGTTTTAGTGACTTCCAAGGCAAGGGTAATAATAGACAATAAATTCCCGATTTTTGACTCGATTCTCTGAGGATGCTTAATTTTTTGCAACTGTATAAAAATACAGGGAGTAGTAGTGGCAGGGAGTTTGAAATAAATGGGTTGGGGCAACTTGGGGTTTCACACTGTTTCAGAACCGGACTGCTTCATAGATGAACAAAAGTCCAACCTTCGCACTCGCCTTCCGGAGTGCTACAAGCACTCCGCACTCCAAAAAGTACTGCCTCACTCGCCTTCGCACTCCGCACTCGCCTTCCGCACTCCAAAAAAAGTCTTGCCTTCGCACTCCGCATTCGCACTCCAAAAAAGTCTTGCCTTCGCACTCGCCTTCGCACTCCGCACTCGCCTCCATATGAAGGCTGGAAGGGCCTTCCGAGCCATCCGCACTCCGGAGTGCGGACAACTATGGACTGTTTGTTATAAGATTTTTTTTTTCCTAGGAGTGGTCTGCCTGCGAGTGCACTTAAATGAAATAAAAAAATCTACTCAAGCACAATTGAATGCTACAAATGTCAATTATGCTTCCAAATATGCAAATGCAAAAACTTGTCAGGAGTTGGAAAGACGTCAATTCATTTTACATGGTCGAGAGCAGTAGAAGCAAAATTTAAATACATATTTTTCAAGGATATCAAGTTCATACGTAAAAGTTGTGGATTATCCTTGCTCGTGCTTACGAGGGAACTGCACAAGCAAGGTGGTCATTGGTCATGTACAATTTGATCGCCTGAATATAATTTGTTTCTTCCTGTGCACAAAACGAAAAAATTGAGACTTTAAACTATTATGCCAAGCGCGATAAAAGAAATAACCTAATTTTCAAATTTGATGACTAGTGAAATAGAATTTGAGAATGACCGGATGATTTTGCAGTGGCCTAGATCTGATCACCTCGGGTAGTTCCCCCACGTTATGTAGTCAATTTATTAATTTACACAACACGTCAAAAGACAATTGAAAAGTTCAATTTAACAAGTCGTTTTCCTTGTTAAAGTGCAGCTGCAGTTTGTATTACAAAGTTTATCAAAAGATCGGATCGGACTAAAAATGGAAGAACAAAAATTTGTCAAATTCTGCCTTCTATTTGTCTTGTTTTTAAATGCAGTCACATTTTCTATTGCTAAATTTGTGATAACTGCGGAAGAAAAGAAAGCACTTGAACAGGTAAGCTAATCGAAATAATCTGCTGGCAATTTCTGAGTTGGTGTTAAACATTTTATTGGTATTTATATGAATCCAGTTTCGTCCACTTGTCAAGGATATAATTACACAAGATTATCAGACAGCTGATGGATACCTCGTCCTTTGGTTGAGAGGTATGTGTTGCGAAATAATAAAGGGAATTTGAATGTGATAATATTGAAATTAAAATTAATTACAAAATTTTAGCAAAAAAACTTAATGTGAGGAAGGCCGTTCAACTCTTCACCGAGGTAAATTCATTCACAGGATTTATTTTCCCGTCAACATCTGGCTCGGCTATTGGCATTGGCGAAAGTGTTTTAAGAATAATTGCTCCAAATATTTAATATTTAGACACAACGATGGCGGAAGAAAAATAATATTGACTCAATTCTGGATGAAAAGTTCCCTGAGTTTGAAAGATTTGAGAGGACTTTCACGAGTGACGGAGTTGATTATGAAGGGCGCACTGGTGCTACTATATTTTCATAGAATCTGACTAATATTTTAGCCAAAGAAAGGCTGTTTTTTTCTACATTGTTTGGAATCTCAATGGTGCAAAAACGTCAAAACTCATTGTAAAAAGTAAATTTTCATGGGTAAAATAAAATGCTGTATTTCAGTATTTCAGTTTCTGGAATTCGAGCACTTTAAGGTGAGAAGCCTGCTCTGCACAACCGTGCCCTATTTTGTAATATTGTTGACTGAATTTTTAAAAGTCAATTTCTTTTTAAAAAACGATTACTAGACATTGAAACAAATTCGACCTAGAAATTATAATTTCTAGAAGCAAGTTTTGATGTTTTCTCAATGTTGGGGTGCTAAACAATGTAGAAATGGCCAAAAAATATATGACAGGTTGGGCATTTGACCCATGTCAGGACAGGATACTCCCATGTAAGTTAGTTTATTATTTTGTTTCTAACAGTTTTTACCGCAAGCATTGGAAACTTTGACTTCAGACGACTAATCCTGGCCGGCAAAAAGGATAGGATTCAACGATATTCGCAACAAGCCACGGAGAAGGCTGCCTCACTAGCAGCTAAAAGAGCGCATGAAAGCAACGGAACTCAGCCAGACTCTCGCGTCGTCTCAGTATCTGATTTGACTGGATTTTCAATAAGGCGATTTGCTTGCTTATCATGTGAGTGCCAAAGATGTAACGTTCGAGTTCGAGTTCAAACGTCTATAATTTGTTTCTTTATGAAAAAAAATTCTCCCACGCTCTGCTTAGGTTTGAGCTACTTTGCTGCCAGTCAAAAAGAAGTGGACACGTACTACCCAGGATTTGTTGGATTATCTGTGAATATTAACGGTGAGGAATAATTAGCTACCTGTTGTCGAATTTTGTAATGATTTTTCTGCGTGCATTGTACACTTGGTTTTTCAGTTCCTCGCGTCGCCTTGCCATTCATGGAAACCGTACTCAACTTTGCTGCAGAAGAAACTAGAGCAAACATCAAAATATTTGGAACGGACAAGGCAGAATGGACTAAATATTTGCACACCATTATTCCTCCGGATCAATTAAGATACCAGTTTGGCGGAACAAAAGTTGATAAATAAAACTAACATTGAAAATTAACAACAATGATAACTTCAAGGAATAAATTGGCGTTTTTTTGAAGCACAATTCATGTTTCAGCTTATAATTTCGCTTTATTAGGCCCGAGCATGCAATTCAGAGGGTCAGGGTAATACGTACATCGCAGCACTAGTTATCTGCGTACAAGGGTATGATTGCTGGTGTGAGTTGAGGGACTCACTGCTTAAGTGGATGCTCCAGCAAGGGTAGCTAGAGTGCGTGCAATGGCCTTCAGAACGCACGGCTATGCATGCTTACTCTGTACGACACAAAGACTGGAAGTTTTGATGATGAAGCCAACCAGTCCAGAACTATTGTTGAGTCAGTCCAACGCATAGTCTTAAATTCAAGGAGAAGAGCATCTCGAATTACTTTAATGAGCATCGCCAATAGTAATTTCCAGTCTGGGAATTGTCTCCATTTTGACGGGCGCAACCTACCTAAGCCTAGGCTGCCACCAAAGTTATTTGACTCTGACTGGACGCATCCAGTGTCCGAATGTATACGTACGCAGCGTAGGCCTCTTGCATCACAAAATCCATGTAATTCATATCTCCAAGGAGTTTGTGAAGAAGGTGGGCGGACAATGCAACGATCATTTCCAAAATTCTTCAAAATTTGCAAGTCTTGACAATATGAGCTCCAATCTTTATGGAGCTGAGGCCGAAGCACGGAATCAGAGTCTGTTCCTTATTTCAGAGATTCTGCTTCAGAATTTTCACACGAACGGTCACTGGACTGAGCCAGCCCAAACTACCAAAAATCCCTGAGCACCTTTCGTTTTGTAGCGATGGTCTTGTCTGGGGTCACAATGCTGACTCCAAATACATCTAATTTGGGATTCCAGATCAAATCAGCCATGATGACTGATTCAGGGACGTAAAAGATGCAAAATCTAAAAGTAATCTAAGGTGCTTTTGCTTTACTCTCAATCCGTAGTCCCAAACTTTTCAAAAATTCAATAATACAAGGGTAATTTGTTAGGATTTGTCAAAGTAATCCGTAATCCCGGGAATTTCAGAATTACATTGTCTTGCATAATCAGATTAAGGCTTGCACTAGGGATTTATTGGATTCGTAAAGCAAGTAAAGTGCCGTGCTCTGAACCGGAAACCGGGTTTGCCAACTTATATCCTTTAGTTTTTGTCAATAATTTCATACCTTTCTTGAAAATGATTGATTCACTTCAAAATTCACTCGAATGGTTTTATTCGACATAAACAAGCTCAAAAGTGCAAAGTTCGCGAGCATTCTCGACTTTCGCTTCCGTTCAAAGCGTAACTCTCCCATTCATTTTTGATAAATTGTTTAAATTAAAGAATTTTAATGTGATTTATTTGGACTGTAAAATTCAACATCGTTCGGGCAGGCAGCAGGTCCGGAATTGAGGCATTTCAAAACATTAAAGCATTTTGTTCTCCCACGAACGCAGAGCTGGCGACACAACAATTTCCAAAAATCCCAGACTGGACTCACCGGACTGGACCTTACTCATCTTGCTTGAACCCTATGCAAATGCACGAAGTCAAGAGAAATTATTCGAGATAAATTTAAAATGTAGAACAGCTCTAGCAAAGAGAAAACCTCGAAGAATTAGTCCAAACCCGTATCCATAAAAATATAGAAAAGCAAAATCTCAATAATAAAAGGTTTAGTAATTTTACAAGTTCTCTATGTGCTCTGTTCTCAATTTAGAATTCATGACCGTCATGTGCTGTTCTCAATTTAGAATTCATGACCTCTCTTATGACCTCTCTTTGCAATCAAACTTGGTGCTGTTGGCACTCATCCATCACTTCCTTATCCGTCTCCGTTCTTGAGCTAGAAAATGCGATCAGAATTTTTTAACAGCTTGCAACATTTCAAGTTACAGTACTAAAACTAAAAACTAAGCTGTACTGATTCGTTCAAGGACATTCAAATCAAACGTGATAATGATAAAAATCGAGTGACCTCGTGCGGCCCGAGTACGGTACCTATTTGAGCTGCAGTTATGAAAAACGCGCTCGCGTTTTGTATATTTTTGTAAATTGTGCACGAGGCCTCAGATAGCAGCGATTCGAGGTCAAAATTTAAAAACCGCTCACGCAAATAGGAAAAAAGATGCTGCCGTTAAATGTGATGCACGATTTTGCGGCGACCCAGGAAACGCAAAAGGTTATCGCGGTTACGAAATCGCCGCAATGCTTAATCGTGAATGAGGCCATGGAACTTTTTTGCTAAGCGCGGACAAAAACCCTATTGATCTCAGGCCAAGGAGCAAACCTAGATTATCTAATACGGATGTACCTTGCATTGTTTCGTTCTACTACAATGTGGACATTTTGACCCCTGACACCGATAACCCTTGAAAAAAGTGCGAACTGTACTATCCACATTCCACACTCAAACCAAAGACTTACACAATCAATCGAGGTCAGATGTGCAGTATTTTTTGCAAAGAGAAGTAAAAGTTCAGTAAGCAATTTAATTTTTTAGTTGTTGAGTATAACAACAGCTCGGCAAGCTTGAGCCGCCCAGAACATATTTCGCTTTCAACCAAACAAGAAGTGTTTTAAAGAAGCGGTGTGTTAATTTTCAGAATTTATTTTGAGAAATCGAAAGTTTCAAAAGCAGGATTTCTGCCTGTATCATTTTTTTTATTTTTTTTTCAAAATGATTGCGTCTATAATTTTGGCGAGTCTCGGCATTGTGATTTACGTTCTTTACCACAAGTTTACACGTCGGAATTTGCCTCCAGGTAGGTAGTTTTGTAAAAATCAGCACGATTGCGAATTTATATTGAAAAAACATTCGTAGAAATGACAAATATTTTGAATTCACAGGGCCAATTCCACTGCCAATAATAGGAAACTTGATTGAGTTGGCAAGAACTGATGGGCTTCCACATGAGGTTTTGCACTCATTGGCGAAAAAATATGGAAATGTTTATAGTCTGATGATTGGAATTGTTCCTACAGGTAGTAAAATTCACTTCCAAAATGGAATTTAAATTAGCATTTATTAAATGACAACGTGTTGAATTTAGTTGCCGTCAATGGATATGAACCAGTCCGAGCTGTGTTCAAAAACGAAGACTTCAGCAATCGGATTCAACATGATTGGATTCTGGATCGGACCTATGGGAAACCTCAAGGTACAAACATCACCAGTTTTCAGAATAGCATTTTTTGGCAAAAATTCCCCCCCCCCCTCCCCCACCCATTCATGGATCGAGCTGAATTTTTTTTGTAAGCCCAGTTTGACCTCTTGAAAAATTTTCCACGAAAACGCCGCCTGGTGGATTTTTTTTTGATGTTTCTCGTTCTTTTCGAATGCTTTGGAACAGGTAGAGGTCCTGTGACCTCAACAAAAAAAATTGGCCGACGGCCATTTTGAATCGCCATTTTGAAAATTTTCAAAATGGTCCGATCGGGCTGAAATTTTGTTGGTGACAGCTTAGGGTACCCTAAGTTCAACTGTGGTGAAATTTATTATGTTTTGAACTGAAATGAAGCAATGAAATCTTACTAAAAATAAAATCAGAAATGCTGGCAGGGAGGCTCCGCCCCCAGACCCCTCGAATCCTAACCTAACCTAACTTTAAACAAGCAAATTGTAGGCAATATTTAAATAATTTATGGTCATTTTTTGCTGTGAGCATTACATATGTGACGACAAAATTTTCATACTAGTAATTTGGTGAGAGGGTATGGGGGCGAAGCCCCCACACCTCCTCACGCCCTACGGGTGCTCAGCCATGTTTACAGTCAAGTTTTGGAGGGTGAGGGGCGAGGGGTAGACTTTAGCCCCACTGTGTTAAGAGATAGCCCCTCGCGAGGGTTGAGGGCGAGGGGGGGGGGAATGTATTTGGTGAGGGGACGAATCACAGAAATTATTTACGTTTTCGGGCTTTAACTTTCCTATGTTTTAGTTCATCGAACGAATTACCCAATTTCCTTAAGATTTCAATAATTTGGTTTTAATCACGTACCTCCTTAACATGGACTTTCCTTGTAACGGACTAATTTTGACGGTCCCTCGGAGTCCTGGTTTATAGACATTATATTTGACTGTATTAACTTTGAGTTCTTGTCGCAGGTCTCATTTTCGCAGCCACAGATTCACAGAAGGAAACCCGTCAACTAACTATTAAAATCTTGAAAGAATTTGGTTTCGGAAAAAAGGCCACAATGGAAGAATTAATACTTGAAGAATTTAGAGAATTTATTCAAGAGTTTAAGGAAAAGGTGGTGGAGAATGACGTCGTTTTGATAGACAGTAACTTCAGCGGCCCAATGGCAAACATAGTGTGGAGTTTGTTATCTGGCGAGAGATTTAATATAGATAGCCCAGAATTAGCTGAACTTCTCGCTGGAATGGATGGATTCTCCCACACACAAGTAGGTGGGACAAAATTGCTAGGAGCATTTCCATTCCTTGGAAGAATTGCGCCGGAGTTGTCTGGTTTTGCGGAGATTCTGCGATGCAATGCAAAACTTCGGGAATATTTTGAGGTGTTGATAACTTATTAGATTAGATTATCTTTTGAAATTAACTCTGATGTTTCTGAACTATTTTTTTTGTTCAGAGAGTAGTGAAAAAGTATCGGGAGAAGGGGACCTATAGGACTAATCCGATGAACCCCATCGAAGCTTTTTTGGCTGAAATTGACAACAATCAGGATTCTTCTAGTCAAGTATATACAGGCAAGGCAGTAGAAATCACATGGTATTGTATAGTTAAGAAATTCGAGTTAAAATTAGCTTAGAATACGTCACCAGAATTGGCTAGAAATCACTTGCAAGAAATTTAAGTTAAATTTTGCGAAATGCTTGCGCAAAATGTTTAATTATAATTTCTGAACAAATTTCAGATGAAAATCTCGTTTGCATTATGAATGACTTGTTCACAGCTGGGACAGAGACATGTGGGCACTTGTCGGGATTTACTGTCAGGTTGATGGTTCAATATCCTGAAATTCAGGCAAAAGTTCGTGCTGAAATCGATGAGGTCATGGCTGGAAAAAATGAAAATGAAATGGTCACTTGTGAAGCACAACCTCTGTAAAAATCAGATCAAAAGTGACGTTAATACAATCTTAATTTATTAAGTTTTACTAATTTGAAATTACAATTAGATTGCGATATACTCAGGCCACGATTTTGGAAGCTTTTCGATCAAGTACGCCAGCTAAAATTTCGCCAAGATTTCTTTTGAAAACATGTAATCTAGGACCATTTGAAATTCCTGAGGTAATTTCAGGTGTGATTCTTAGTTGTCAAATTTCGTCTGTTATTATTATAAAATCCTGTTTTTCTGTAGGGAACAACCGTCGTCGTAAATACATTCAGTGCTGATCAAGACGAGTCGGTTTGGGGCGACCCAGGCAATTTCAGACCAGAGAGATTTCTTAACGACTCTGGTGAAATTATAAATTCGGAAAAATTGCTTTCTTTTGGTTTTGGTAAGCTAAAATAATTAACGATTCCAAAAATTTTCACGCGAAGTTGCAGGGTGAGCCATCAAAATTTTGGTTCAATTTTTATCAGGAAAGCGGAGTTGCCTCGGAGAGGAGACAGGCCGAACCTCAGTTTTCATTGGGTTCAGCAATTTGATTCGAAATTTTGTGTTTGAGCCGGATCCAACCACTGGGGTTCCAACCTCCGAAAATATAATGGGCATGACCTGTTCACCAAAACCGTTCAAAATTCGAGTGAAAATTCGGCCGACCGTGTTCTGAAATTTCTGTTGTACAATTCTTTTTTGAATCAATTTCGGAACTATTTCGACACTAAAATGAAGTGGGGAGGTCTGAGAAGGCCGGTAATTCTTAGTTAACCGGATACTTCGTTTTGGATGTATTTGTCGGATATGTGTATGGATGGATCCTGAAAAGGTTCCAAGAAAACTTAACTAAATCAGCGAAATCGTTAATCTACTTCAACTAGTTTCAGCTAATTTCTCTTAGTCTTATTGTATTTTGAATACTACAACTATTTTGAATAAATACAACTTACAATACATAAATATTTCAAAAACAATTGGCTACTATAGCATATAAATTGAAAGTGTCAAATAAATCAATAATTATTGTATCCCAACAACGCTATAATTTTTTTGACAAGCATATCTAAATTTAACCACTGCTAAAATCATGGCAAATGAAGGGCTGAAACTCAAAGTATAGTGAAAAAGACATGACCAAATTACTGGAGCACTAAATTGCATCGAACTAAGGTTACTCAAAGTTAGGTTAATATTGAAACCATGCGTCGTTACAAGATTCATTTTTGAAAAGTTTATGAGCAGCAGAATCGTACCGTTTAGAAACCAATCAATTAAAACAAGTTCGGCTTTTCTCTCAAGGTCATAGAAGCTGCCAATCTGACATCGCAATGGCGCAAGTGCTCTGCAAACTCGCAAATTTTAACAATTTTTACGCGCAAAACTCACATCACCTTCGTCCTTGCTAAGAGATCTACTCCCAAAGATCTCTTGAATTGAGTGGCAGAAGTATTTATTGCATGCACGAAGTGCATACTATACAGTCTTCTGGTCCGTCCGGGTCGACTCTGGAGGTCGCAATGTTTGACCAATTCACTTGACAATTTGCAAGGATGTTCGTTAGGCCCCAGTTCTT
>JAQGCM010002471.1:0-11154 GCA_034699705.1 Hymenaphorura dentifera
CAGTTCCGTCGGTCTTTTTTTTAAATTCTTTAAAGGTTGCTGATAGTGTGGAGTCGCGGATGATGTATTTGAATATATAAGTATTCGAGTCAGATCTTGATGCTTATTTGTATTTTGTGGATTGTAAAATTCTACTACTCTGGGCTAGATTAGTTTCTAAGCAAAAAATAAAGCATTTTTTAACATAACGATGCTATGTTCTCCAATACAACATCTGCAGCAAAGTTTCAGCTAAAAATTCCAATTTTTTTGTGTTGCGAAATCCTCTATTCTCAACTTTGACCTTGAGACATTCGAAATGTCGTCTTAAGGTCAATTAAAATATTGATAGTTTTGCAAATTTGATCGTCGACAGTCGAGATAGGATTGAACCTCAAATTTGCGTTTAATGTACAAATTGTGCACTCAATTCAATTTAACTAATCGTTTCGAAAGTCAGTCAATATACCTACATTAGTTGGCTGACTCGTGAAATCCAAATGCTTTTCCATTTAGCCAAAATATTTAGTAGCTCATTTCCATTTCTTATTCTTGCACAAAAGGTCTCAAATTGCGTGATTTTTTATTCCAAGTGGGTCAAGTAGTTGGCTATTAAATAAATAATCATAATGATCATGAATTTTGTACGAAATTGGGCAATCGTAATTCGCAAATAACGTAAATAGTCTGCCTACCCTTAAAACCGTGGCCTGCTTGCCCAGCCCACCATTTAACAAAAAGTACTTAACAATCAATTTAAATACCACACACAACATTTGGAAACATGAGACGCACGACGATGACGGAGAAGACTCCTGCCTGAAGTGCAAACACAAGCATTAACAAATATTAACACACAATTTTTCGTTTTTGATTGAATCCAATTGACGCAATTCAATGAATAAATAAACACACCTCTTGAGAATTCAAGATCAGCAAATGATGTTTTGGGGAAGAAAACCTACAAAATCCACAAAAAATACTCCAACTCCAACTCGAATCCCAATCCCAATTTCCCAATCACTTTAGTTGGTTTATTTGCACAGGTGAGCTTGTAAATAAACGCAAAGAGAAAAATTACACAAGACACGACACGACGGACGGCTTTAAGCTTAAGCCAAGCGCAAAAGTAAATACAACGAGTACATGTAAATGTAAATGTAACTACTTTGTGCATTCGTATTGTGCTAGGAATTTTAAATGAGAAAAATTTGGTCGCCTGGGTCTGGAAAGTTCTGCTGGAGAAAGGAACGGTGGCAGGGAAGGTGCTGGACAAGAGAAAATAGTTAGATTTTTTTTCTGATTTGAAAGTCATTTTGCTTTCTGTCCTCAAATCCGGCATTGGTAGAATTTGGAGATTTGGAGATCCTCACTTTTCTCACGTTAAGACGTTGAGATGAGATGAGATGATTTTCAGGTATCAGGGTCTAGAAGTTGAGTCGAAGTGAGAATTTCAAATTTGAAGTAGAAAATTCATCCAATCTTAGTGCCCATTCAAAATAAGGAGTCGTCCGTTTCGGTCATTTTCCATTCCGCATCAACGCCAGTAGTCAGTTTGGAGCGGAGACGACTTCTTCACACTCGCGATGCGAAGGAATCGTCCGCCTTTCAAAAAAACTAACTTAACTTTGCGTACCCAAATCGAATTCGAAATTACTTTTAATTCTCTGGAGAGTGAGAGAGAAGCCAGCACAGCACCGCACAGCACATGAGCTCGGCAGCGTTAGAAATTTTGCTCTTCCAGAATTGGAATGCCGCCTACCGCCTTAACACTGCTCCCACCAGCACCAGGTGCTCAGTGCTCACCGAAGTTTTTGTACCTGTAGCCTAGCCTGGCATTCTGCAATTCAAAGCACGACCAAAGTTATGTATGATAATTTCTCAGCAGTTTTTTCTATCGCCAAAGTGCTCCAAATTTTGGCAACGGCAGCAGCAGCAAAGCGACAAGAAAACTTAACTTAAGAGAAATCTTTGGCCCTTAATTAAATAGAATTCTGTAGGTTTGCTGCTGCTGCTGTGTGCCAAGAGCCAACCCTTTCAATGTATTCCTCGTCATTTGCTCAGCCCCATGACTATGACTAAAGTTTGATAAGAAAAACGCAAACTGTGAATGCAAATGCGAGGACCTGTAAACAATGATGATGATATGATGTGCGAGAAATGTTTTTAGCTTATTAGTCGTGCTCTGCTTCTGCTCTGCTCTGCTCAGAGCAGAGAAAATTTCGACTATTATTCGGAGCTAATGGGCTATTACAAAGGTTTATTCACTCGACTCGATTCAAAGCACTCGATTTAGACGCTGACTCTGACTCTGGCCCTGGCTCTGACTCTGGCCTATGGAATATGAATATGAATACGAATAAGAATATAAATTTGAATTTTGAGACGGAGATGACTCTTACTGGCAAAACTAGCTCGGCACCAACCCTTTATGTACAAGGCAAGGACGAACATACGTATTCGCATTATGGATGTCTAATAACCTTCCATCCTTTTCAATTCTCAGCTCCTAATGTCTCATTAAGTTCACATGACTGACTGAGTGTTCTCTTTTGCTTAAATGAGAGCTTTGTGTCATTCTAAATGCCCTTAACTACCCGCTACCCGTACGGAGCAGTTTATTCAAGACACGAATGCAGAGGGGGCTGCTCAAAATTTGGCGATGCCCGGCTTGCATCGTGAGTACTCCCCGAATCGGTGACGACCGAAAGTCACCAAACCCTCTGATTTACTTTTTATGTGCATCAGGCGCTGCGCTGTATGTTGTGTGTATTCAAATGAAAATGATACAGAAAATGAATAGATAGAGTAGGCGTGTAGGCGTTTGTTATGAATATTGAATTCAGGGACCATTTAGAACTTTGTGGAGGTGACTGGCTGGTGAGCATTTTGATTGTCCTCGGGTAGGCAGTAGCAGAAGCACAAAGTGACGTGACTTGCATTAATTCCATAAATGTTTACAATTAATGTCACGATAAAGGTAAATGTTTCTACGAATTTCGACTCATTCTTTGGGCCCAAACTCATTTAGCATTCAAAGCTAGGCTGCTGGGCAGAATTCCTCATTTTGAAGTTTGAAATGAAAATTGCATGGCTCTGCACAGCTCTGGCTCCATCGTGAGCATCGTCGTCGTCGTCGTTGATTCGATTTGGGATTCATTTCAATTCTAATTATTTGCTTTTCGCTCGACTACCTCCAGATCATAATTAATGTCATTTGGCTGAGGCTGAGAGAGAACATATTTCTGATGCTGCTCACTAAAGTCATTAGTGCCTTCCTGTCGTTCCGATCCGAACCGATCCAGGCTACAAGGCATGCTTTCCAGCCCTGCCTCTCTGCCTGCCTGCTATGCTTTCCAATCCTTGCCTGTGCCGTGAAGTGAAAATGAAACAAAGTTGATTAGCAGAACGGAAGCACATTTAACATCTTCGCCGTTCTCATTAAATCCAGGAAATGACCTCAGAAAGGTTCCACAGTTTCCATACCTTCAGTGAGTCCACTGATCCGAATCCCTACCCATTGAATGAAATCCGACCACTTTGAATTTACCAATTCCACTCATTCATTACGTTCAATGCGAGATGAGACAGGTAATTAAAACACTCTAGGTTCATCAAACACACTATCAAACTAATTTTGATAATTAGAGAGATTAAGTGCTAAATGCTACAACGCATTTTGAGATATTTCCCAGTATCCCAGCTCAACTTGCTTTTAAAGCTCAAATCTCAATGAACTTTTGAATTAAGCGAGAGCTGAGCCCTCGTCTTAAAGTCTTAAGCTCCAAGTTAGGGTAGCGACTAGCGACTCCAAGAATTTTCATAGTCCGTCGTCTTAGACAGTCAAGCACTACGCTAAGCTAAACTTTGAACATGAAAGGCATTAAGTACAAATTGTCATCTTAACATAAGAATGTCTACGTCCACGTCTAGAATTGTCGTCTTAGTCTTCGTCTCCGTCTTTCATTCCACTCGTCGTCTTCGTCTTGAGCTGAGACTGGCATGTTTGCAAATCTTGTGATAATTGGGAGAGAAAATGGGCGGAGTCAGGCAATGAGATGAGATTTCGGCTTGACTTGGCTTGGCTTGGCAGTAGGAGACGAATGCATGAATTAAGATGACATGAAGATTTGTCCTCCTGCTATGCTAGTCCTCCTCCTCATCCAATTCTTAATTAACTTGCAAGTAAAATAATAATATCGAAATGAGGTTGACAGATCTCATGCATACATCTCATGCATACAAAGTAGTCCGTCCGTCGTCGTCGTCGGCCAAATAAGTCGTCGTCGTCGTCTGCTACGCCAGCAGCACCAGCATCTCTTCCCAATGAATTCCATTTGTTTTACATGTACTTTGCCTGATCGCAGTTATTTCCAGTATTTATCTCCGACTTCTCATTAAGTCAAACTCAAACTCCAAACCTTCATTGAGTTCGAGTGCAGTGCCGTACAGAGCAAGCACAGGCGGTGCTGTGCTGCGAGCAGACCACTTCATGCATACAAAAGTCGCACAAGTGCAAGTCGTGCTTTCTCTCCTATTTGTTTATTCTGAAGGAGCTAGGCCCGAATTCATGTTATGAAGAGGGAGGGGGGAGCTAAACCACTTGGCGATCGCGATACTGACTGACTTGACTCCGATACACCCTACTCAATTTTAATCTTGACTTCCTTGCATATGCATGTCAATTCTCATTCGAAGGAATTAAGCAAAGATTTGATGACTTGAACAAATTTTTGCACCACCCTGCTGCTTCTTCTCAGCTTTGGATTTGATCTGGAAGCGAAATTGAGCTTTTTCACACAGCTAGCTCTGTCTGTCTGGAGCTCTGACTCTGGATTACGGACGCATTTAGCGCATCTTATTCCAAATTCCATTTTAATTACTTTCGGAACTGGATGTGACGAATGCGAATACCAACGCTAGGCAGGCAGGGCAGGGAATGCGTTGATGTTTTATTTAATCCAAAAACCGACCATAGCTCATCTCAAAGGAAGCTGGAGCTCAGCTCAATCGTTTTCCCACTTGCACTCGCATCGCATTCGCATTTCGCATTCCCATTTGCATTTACTTTCATTTAGACTTTAGGATTTAATTTTGAGTTCTTTTGGGATTTGTATGGATAAATGACGTCGGCTGCACTGCTGGGTTGGCGTCAAGTGCTGCTCAAGGATTTTAATGAAAATCCTCCAGCACTGCACTGACTGAGTGACGGGGTGAAAGATTGGAATTGGAATGACAGGGGCAAGGAGGCAAGGACAGAAGGCAAGCCAAACACTTGAGAGTCTCTAACGAAACGACTCAAGACTAGACTAGTCAGTCTTCTAAAGCCAAGCTGATTTGGCTCATTCGTTGCCTTCTCACTTTCAGATATTTCTAAAATGTCTGAATTAAAAATATCCAGAGTCGCTGGAGTGCTGGAGCTGACGAATGCTGCTGCTGCTGCTCTAATCACTATCACGATTTTTTTTTCTTCTCCACTCTTCTGGAGAAAGGGTAAATGCTGCCGCTGCTGCTGGGATTGATTTCAGATTGCGATTAAGTTTGACAAGGGACTTCAAAGACGGAAATGAAGCTTGGGAGTTGGAGTCGTCGGTTGAAATCAGTTTTCGGTTTTCTGGTATCATGCATGCGAGCTTGGAGTTTCTACACACAAAAAAATGCGTGCCTTTGGTTTTTGCTTTGGGTGCTTTTCCCCTCTTTTACACACACTCATACACATGCACAACACACGTCTATTGATTAGAAAATGAGTTAGTGGCGCCTTTGCAATGCCTGCGATTTGGCGCATGCAATCTTCAAGTACGTCAAAACTATGATGATGATCAAACTCATTATTATTTACTCTCGTCGTCAGTAAAAATTCCTTTGATGTTTTTTTCTGTGCTGTTCGACGACGACGACTACTTAGCTTGGGTAAAAATGAGTTTGACGGTAACCGTAGTCGTAGGTAGTACTCAATGCGTGCTGCACTAATGACGGATGGGCTCTCATTAAACTCTCATTTTCAACTCAGATTCACAATCAGCGGAAGTCTGAAGGAATTATAGGCGATCTGTGCTATAGTGTCTAACTATAAGACTGCAGCTCAGCAAACTGGAGACTGGAGAGGAATAAGGAAATTCTGCGTATTTTTCCACTCCTGTTTAATTTAATGAGGCAGCAAGCAGTGTGGATTCGGAAAGCAATCAAATTTTTCAGTCCCAATTTAATCCTGAGCACACATGCATGCATTGCATTGCATAGTTTCTTCAAAGGCGAAAAGTATTCATTAGTCTAGTTTGGCAAAAATTTGCGACGAGTCAAAGTCGACATCTCATTTATTCTTTATTTCCGATATAACATGCATTACATGTGTATTGCTAACGATCTACCTCAATTTCTTGGTCCGCAAAATAAATGAAGAATGCAAACTTTCACATTTGCTCATTAAAATCTTAACTGGGAGTCAGTCATCAAAAATCGAGCAAATCCTATCGTCCTACCTGTGCTACCAGTACATAAAGAAAGAGAATTAAACAAAGATCAGTATGTCTGCAAATCTGTCTGTCTGCCTTTGCGATATTCGCAGAATTCGCGATAATCGCAGTTCTTGGAAGAAAATGAACAAAGATCAAAGTATTGCTGCTTGTGGCGTGGCAAGAAATGCAATGGCAATCTGCTGGCTTTGAAACTTTTAGCTGCTGAGCTTTGAGCTGTGGCAAAGACCGAAACCAGAGGAAAAAAGTTGGCCAAGGAACTCACAGAACAGATGAAGAACTCGCGGCGCCATCTATGCGGCCAAAGCTCAACTGAGAGTGAAAGCAAGCGAAAGCGGTGAAAGTTTGTGGGGAAAACTTATCGCACAGCTTAATTGCTTCTCAACAATGCTTGCAAAATATTTAATTACATTTTTAATTGAGAATTAAATTTCATATCCGTTTTTGAAAAGTCCACTTCAAATTTTATGAGCTTGCACTAGTTGAACAACAATGAAGCAAGCACAATTCCCAGTCCCAATCAACTCAACAATGCAATGCACTTTATATTCATCCTAATAGGATTTTTTTTCAATTGTTTGGATTTGGATGAAAGAAAGGGTGAGACAGACTTGACTTTGATTAAAATTAATATTGACTTGCTCTCAACTCAGCTCCTGTTGTACCCGAAGCCAAAGCCAAAGATCAATTCTATTTCTAACCTAACCTCTCACGTTGAGTTGTAGTAGTTAGGAGAAAAGGTGCTAAATAATCCAATCTAGTTGTTGCCATTGTTAGTAGAAAAGAATAAAAAAAAGTAGGGGAGAAAGAAATTCTTTCTTTAGACTCACACTCACTTTGAGTTTTTTTTATTCTGTTATTCCCATCTCACTTTCCAAGCCCAACTTAGTAGCCAACTCGAAGCCACGTTTGTTTTGGAATACCTTGGAGGAATCTAGAGTCAACTTGCTGTCAGAGACTTTTTAAAAGCCTTGATCACTTGGAGGGGTTTTCCATTTTCTACTAACCTTCCTTCCTTTCCTTTGCTTAGTTTAATGGAAAAACTTGAACAAAAAAAACACAGTAGAAAGTCAGTGAGTCCTGGAGTTCATCTCTAAGCAGATGGATCGAATAATGGACTTTACATCCCAACTGAATTCTTCTTCTACTTCTTCTTCACTCTTTTTGCCTCTTGTCTCATTTTTGCTTGGCTTTGCTGTTTTTACAAAAAAAAAACTCAACCATTCTCAACATTTGCATGGAGAATGGATTGTGCTTTGCAGCTTTGCTAAAGTTAATCGTTTAGCTTACTCTTGGGAATCTAGAGTAGCAGCAGCAGCACCAGCGCCAGTCATTGGCACTTTGATAGTTTTAACTACCAACTGTGCCTTGAGTCATTCCGTCAATGGAATTTATACACTAAAAGAGCTACGAATCTGCCGACTAAAATGGACTTGACGTGATGCTCAAAATTAATTAATCAAACAAAAAAAGCTGTTGGAAAATTTAGAGCAGAATTCTGTAGCAAAATCTATCAACTTCTTGTCAGGCTTTGTCAAGTCATCTCATTCTAGCTCTCCTCTAATTTCTAATTCCATCATAACTTCATCATGAGCCAGCCTCACTCCCCAGTTTTATACAAACTCATCGACTAACAAATTAAGTTTGCGTCACTCATAGATTAATAAATGAAGGCAGCAGCAGCATCAGCATCGCAGTGTTTGACGCTCTGAGTCTGAGTCTCACTTCTAAAGAATGAGCTCGACTCGGCTCATGGCATGGCCATATTGATCCTACCCTCAAAGGGCTGGAATTAAGCAGTATGGACTAGACTCCAAGAGAGAGAACAAAAACTAAATTAAAAAGTTTGAAATGCAAAAACCATGCTTCGAGTTAAGCTCTCATCAGTAAACGTCGGGTGGGACGACGAGACTAATGGAATTATTGGAGATGTGCGTAGAAAAGTCTCCATTAAATATGCAAGGGCTTTCACGTACTGCACTAGTCCTCTCCTCCAAGCCTTTTGTTTTCTTTTTTTCCCTTCATCTCATCTCCATCGTGTCCGTCGAATCCCATCTCATCTCATCAAGTAAAGACTAGCTAGCGACGAAGACTAACTCTCACACTTGCATATTATATCCGCCCAGCCCAGACTACCCGGGTCCGGGTATTCTAGACCCTAGACGAGACCTCGGCCCCGGACACGATCCACCTAGCCCTGCCGTGCCGACGCCGACATAGTTTGATTATTAATTTACTAAGTGAATTTCCATTTTCACTCTTGACTGAACCAATGATGGACTCCGACCCTGACTCTTCAATGACTCCATCATCTCACGCCTACTTTTTTTGTCTTCATTCATTCTTCTTTCATGTTCTCATTCAGCCCTGCCTTGCCTAGAGTCTCAACTCTTTCCTCTCTCGCATATAAATTAATGCATTTGCTTTTCGCCTTCATCTACTCTACGTACTATACATACACAACCAATTTGAATTTAGCTTCAAATTAGATTACCCAATCTCATTTTTGTGCAAAAAGAAAGTTCAGCATTGCTCCAGCACAGGAGAAATTGAATGAGTCTAGGCTTCGAAAGCAGTCAGGTTTTCACGACGTCTAGGGTAGGAGGTGCCATCTAGAGGAATTTCCTCCAAAACTACTGGGGAGCCCTTCAAACCTAAAGATAAGTCTCCTCTCGCGTCAACGAAAGCCCAGCCTAAGTGGTAGAGTAGAGTTCGCCATCTGCAGGAAATTCTGTCAAACTATTGGGGGACCCTTCAAATCATGTAAGGGCTCTGCAAAGGGTACAGCCAGGTGGCAGCCTGTGGAACCTTTAGGAGCGTACAGGTCTTTGTTGCTTGACTTGGTCCGAGCTTCTTTTTTTCTCCAAGTTTGGACACCAATATGTTAGGATTAAGGTTCGGTAGGTTAATCCTAAGCCCTGAAAGGGTAAAAGGGTCCACATCGACTGCTGAGCTCATTGTTCATTCAATCGTTTTTTTTCTTTGGTGCACAAAAACTACACTGCAATTTTTTATGACTAAATTCTTTCAGTACCCTTAATTTGGGCGACCAGATTTATTTCTTTGTCATAGGTTTGAGCTTAAAATCGAAACAACCTGATGGAATTGTAGAAAAAAGTCCAAATCCAGGTGCTGCATATATTTTTGAATTACATTTGCATTCAGATTTAGATTCCAATTTTGGCTTTCAGTTTTGGACAAAGTTCCAGTAGAATTTCATCCAGGAGTTCTATAGTCCAGATTCCTCCCCAAAATCACTTCCACAAATTGTCCAGCCCTACACCTCCCTTCCCTATGCACATGTCAAAATAAAAAAGACGAGCATTCACAATTCGCACCGAAATCCGAATCCCCAATCGAATATTGAATGTTTCCGTTGCAGCCGTGTCTCTGTCTCAGCCTCTGCTGCCCTTCGTCTTTACCCTTGTATATAAGTTCATAATAACAATAATAGATTTTTAAATGACAAGAGGGTTGGTTGCTGCCTGAGTTTTTGAAAATAAAAGCAAAAGACTTTTGAGTCATCGTCATCGTCCACAAGTCAATTCCTTGAGAGTGAAAGCAGATTGACACGTACATGGCACGACAACACATGGAAGGGACGCCCTATGGCACATGCCATGGCACTACAAGACGGAACAGCCAGGCCAGGCCAAGCCGGGCCAGAGACAATTTCTGTGTTGCTCAGCTCGTCAGCTCTCATCTCAAAATACAAAGAAGAAAAGAAGAAGAAGATGAAGAAGACGAAAACAGAGAACAGAAAAAGAGGGACTCAAGTTACCGTCAACATCCAGTGACAGCTTTTAAAACAAAGACAAGTGTCAAGTCAGTCTTAATATGTTCTACTACACGACTACACTACAATGTCATCCTCCTCCTCTCAAACATTCAACTCTCAAAACTGAAAACTGAGACTCGCTCATTCTCACAATTTTGACAATCAGACTTTCACGATAATGTCAATTCCCTGCCAACGCAGCCCAGTCCTCTTTTCAAATTGCTAATCAACTTCCTGCCTGCCTGCCTTCCACGTCCTCACAGTCCTCTTAGCATGAAAAAATTGTAAACAGTCAGCTCTTGCTCTTTTTCACCTAATTAAGGTGTCACTCTTGCTCGTGCTTCTTTAAAAAAGTGTTTGACACCAAAAACAATTCAAAGTCAAAAAGTAGGGCATCCGTAGAACTTCCGATTTCCGATTGGCGGGTTTTTGGCGACTCTGAATGACATTGAAAGAGTTGTGTAGTTGCAAACTGAGCCAGTTAGTAATGATAGCCTTCCTTGCCTTGCCTTGTCTCCTAGCATTTAGTCCACATCGGAAAGATAAGAAGAGTCATTCCGAGGAATAAAAGAAGAAGGGAAGGCAAGAAAGAGAAAAAAAGGGAAAAAAAAACATTGGTCGGGTTGGGTCTCTCACTTGAAATGGCATTTTGTGACAAGAACAAGGGATGAAAGTGAGGTACATTACAAAGGGCATTTAATTTCGTGAGAGTGAGTGAGACTCAGATGGTGCAAGTCGATATTATCATCGTATCGTCGTCGTCCTCGTCCTTCTCTAGAGAAAAAAAAAATTCCAGCCAAGTCCTTCTTTTCCAGGTCCTTTGCAGGTTTTTCATACTAGTTCCAGTCCCGACTTGTCCTAAGTGCTGCTACTGCTAGTCGACCCAACACCGCCAAAGTGTTGTACGAAACTCACGTACAT
>JAQGCM010002472.1:0-11153 GCA_034699705.1 Hymenaphorura dentifera
TCTACACGTGTAAGATGGCTTTAGGTTATATTGATAGAGGCTAGCAAGAATGATAAGGATATTCATACATTCACTACAAAGTTAGACTCAGCCGAGTGAAACTGATGTTAACTAAACATGAAACTTAACCCTGACATCCTCACAGCAAAATCGTTCGAGAGTACATAATAATCTGTTTGCAAAATCCAGCTGCATTCTACGTATTCAAGATTAGATAATTTTTAGCTTATTCCGAGTCCTACTACCTAGCACTTAGCAGAACTCACCTATCCTCTTCTACTAGGTGAGCTAAACTCACTTTCATAAACACCGTAAACATTTTGTAGAATATTATGTAGAAATTGTGAAAAATAAAATTCAGCGATTGCAGAAGCTGACGAGTTGCACATTGGGTAGACGTCGGATAGATATAGAATTAGAATTATCTTCCTAGGTTGTAGATTGCACTTGAAAAGTAAGTACAAGTACTCGAGGCGATTGGCAATATTGGTTGTATTCATTCATAGCATGTGCGTATAAATTTGCAGGGTTTGTGCGATGCGGTCTGCCTGGGATGTAGCTTTGGTTTGCTCTAAGGACACTCCTGAGTTTAGGTTTTGAGTGTTTAGTTAGTAAAGTTTAGTTTTATTATTATTGGACTACGAAGGTCACACGAAGACTAAAGAATAAAATGACATGAAAAGGCATTGTATGAATACTGCAAGCTAAACGAAGCTTCAAACTGCTCAAGTTGCTTTTGCAAAGCTAAAACCTGAATTCCGAGTGAAATGTGTTGAGAAGTTGAATCATTTGAATGCATTAGTGGAATTAGCTTTTCTATTTGAAAATTAAATTAAAGTTAATTTGAGTTCTTGAGGTTCAATTGGTTTCATGCATCATGCAAGCGTAAATTGTGAACATGCAAAAACTGGGAGGAAAAGGACTGGCTTCATGCCACCTTGATAGTTTGCTCCTAGTGCACATCAGGCTAAATGATACAAACACTTTTATATCTATTATATTATTTTTTATTAAATCGTCAATTTCAAGTTTTAAACTTGATATTGGACGAAGAGCAGATAGTGTAGAATGGTCGTTACTTTTTTACCGTTTTACTTCATGGGCACTTAACTTCTGATCCTGTCGTCCTGTGGGTTAAGTAAGAACAGAATCGATTAAGTCCCTTTTCCTATTTCTTCATTTTGAGAGCAATTGCAGTTGAAACACTGCTGAAATATGGAACCACATTACGCGGAAGAGCCTGCTTAATTCATAAACGCTGACGTAGACAATAATTTCGAAAGGATACTTGCTACAAAATGGATGAACAACAATTAAATTTGAATATCAAAATGCTTGATGGGTTGGTGAAACTGATTTATCGTGGGCTTAGGAAAATAATATAAAATTGGAACAGGGATATCAAATCATAAATATTAATAGCATCTCATAAACGAGATGTCTTGCCGTCTTGCCATCTTCCTTTGATTTTATGAGGGGTATTGAGTATTGAGGTTGTTTTATGTTTAAAAGAAAACTGCGGACATGACTTGACTGTACCTATGAATATGCTATACCATACCTTTTAAATAAGTACGCTTGCCAATCACGTTAACCTGACAATAATTTTTTTTATGGATAATTTGCAGAGAATTGGGTCGTTACACGAAAATGAAGTGGAAAGAGATGCAGGTTGGAGACTTGGTTCATTTAAGTTGTAACGAAGTGATACCAGCTGATATTTTAGTTCTAAGAACGAGTGATCCAAACGGATTGTGCTACATTGAAACGAGTAACCTGGATGGAGAGAGTAACCTGAAACAGCGGGAAGTAGTCCGGGGCTTTGTAGACAAAGTGAGTCAAATTTATTTTCGTCGATTAAAATTTAATTTAGACTCGCCCTTAGCTCTAACGTTCATAGAATTTAAGCCCGTTCGCGAAATTAAAATTTGTTACCTCTCTAATTGTATGGTTCTATTTTTATTTCAGCAAAATACATTCCAAGCCAGTTTGTTCCGAAGCGAAGTCCAAGTTGGCCCTCCAACAACAAAGATTTATCACTTTGCTGGAAACATTACTCATCCCAATGAAACGAGAGTTCCAATCACAAAGGAAAATCTTCTTTTACGAGACTGCTTCCTCAAAAATACAGACTTTATTGAGGGAATTGTTGTCTACGCAGGTTTGCCATTTTGCATTTTCACTAAAACGCTCGCATTTTCTAATTTCCTAACTTCTCGAAATTGGAAGCCTCTTTTCCGTCTTTGTGACTTTTCTTACTAGAGTTTTGTCAGGAATTTAATTAACCGAAATTGACATCCCGTCGAATTGGTTATCTTATTATCTGAATACCCAACTTCAATTCGATATTTCTTGTGCGCGTTTTTACGGGCATCTTAACGAAACAACTTATTCCATGGTATTTGCTCTGGTTGCTTGTTGTGAACCCCCACATTTCGTTGAAATACCCATTTAATAAAATCCTGCTCGATGTTTACTCTCCTATTATATGTGAGTCCCCTTAATTCACAAAAATAAAACAAAATGCAGGCTTGCTCATCATCAAATTCAAGGTGTATCTAATGGATAATTCTTGATCAAATTGTTGCCACAACATTAACAAAAGTCATCTGCGCATTGCCTACCGAGAACTGAACGAGTACAAAGGATGAACAGAGGAAAAATCCTGAGATTCTCAAAGCATGCTCTAAAAGGACTAAATGTACTTGCAATCATTGTCGTCATCTGTGCTTTCTCCTCTGCGAAGAAAGTTTGAGCAGAACTTTGTGGGCGATGAAAGTCGATTCGAACCTGAGCTTTATTCAAAACTTCTCAGAAGTAGCCCTACTAATCAAAATCCCCCACCCCACTGCGACCTGCTCACTAATTACTTTTGGTGTAGCGAAACACTGGGAATAAAACGCTTTATGCTTTGAACTTCTTGATTTTGGTGAAGTCAAATCAAATACTGTATAATAATTCGCCAACCTCTTGTCTTGATTCTGATTTGAAAGAAGAGTTCAAACGTTGGATGGAAAGGAGAATAATGCCCTCCTATTACTGCCCGAGTACTTTTTGATAGACTTTTTTGCAAGCGGAAGTAGTGGTAGAAAGTTGATTTTATCTTCCAAGAGTAGTAGCTATCCATAAGCTTGGTTGCGTAATTGTTCCTGCTTTGAGTTCGATAACCTAATAAATATTAATCATTCGGAAGACGGATGAAGAGATTTTCTGCTAAACTGGTAGGCCTGGATTAGGGCTTGGCGCACTGGAAAAGTTTCCAGTAATTCCATTGAGGACGACAAACCCAAACCAAATTTACTTCTTCATCCTGAAAGTAGTTTTATAAGCATTTAATATACCAAATTGTGGAAGCAAATGATTGACAAAGTTCTTTGTAATTCTCAACCGCTACTTTTTCCTAGCTGCTTTCACTAACACATTTTAGTTTCATTCTGTTTGATTTCCGGTTTCATATCGTGCATTGAGATAAGAATTAGGCGGGAGCCCATATAATAAAACTTTTTGTACCCCGTGGAAGTTTTTAACTTCTCCTTTATAGTCATAGTGAGTTCTTCTCAGTCTACATAAGCTGCGTTCAATTCTAAGTTTGCTTTCACCTTACTTTCTCCGACCCATGGACCTTTCAAAATTTCTGTGCCGCAATAGAAATGCTAAGCTCCATGTTATAGGCATGAACAAATGAAATAATTTTTATGCTTGCCACATTCAGGCTATAATCCTTACACAAAGCGTTCGTAGAATGAAATGCAAAACCTATTTCAAGAGTTTCTTGAAGTGTGCGGCATTGCATGTAATACAAGTTCGGAATTCGGAATTCAATCTCAATGTTTCGTTGTTTTTAATCTGTACCATGCGGACATAGCTGTGAACTGTCGTGTGCTGCTCTAATTTCTCGACTCATTTGCCATTCTAAAAGTACGAATTACTGCAGACTTTCAATAGACTAATTAAAATGTCTGGTTTTGACTACAGGGCGAGAGACAAAGGCAATGTTGAATAATGGAGGTCCCCGCCACAAGCGAACTGGATTAGAAAAAATGATGAATCTTGAAGTAATGTGGTGCGTGGTGATCCTGGCTGTACTTTGTGTGATTGGTGCCACGGGCTCAAGTTTATGGTTGTCTTCCTTTGCAAATACTTCAGCGCCTTTTGCCATTCAGGTGCAAGACGGCTCGTTTTCCCCTTTCGATTCTGGATTTCTCAGTTTTCTAACTTTCATTATTCTTCTTCAGGTAAGCAAACATATTTTTTGATGCCAGAGTTAGCTGTAGTTCAGTTTAATGTATGAAGTGTTTCACACGAATTTTGTTCATCCTAACTAATGAAGTAGAACCACTAGAGCAAAAATTTATTATGTCGATCTCAGTGTAAAAATTTAATGATCTACACTTGTGCACTTATGCGGGCTACATGCCCGCATTTTTCCAGCTGGTATTTGGGTTAGTTAACCATAACTCTCAATTCCCGTGATACTTAGAATCGATCACATTCCCAGAATTTTAGGTTGAAGGACAAGATATCGAGTCTTTGCTACCTAAGAATTCGCTTCTAAAACTCGTGATTTTTCAGGTGATGATACCACTCTCTCTCTATGTTACGATTGAGTTGACCAAACTCATGCAGATTTATCATATTCAATGTGATATGGATCTCTATGACCCTGAGACGAATAAGCGAATCGAGTGCCGTGCCATGAACATTCCTGAAGACTTAGGACAGGTAAATACTTTTAGAAATGACTTATCCTTTTCAAGTAGAAGTATACATTTCTATAAGTAAAATATATTCATATTCGCAATACTCAAATCCTAATGGTCTACGGTGTATGATTAAGTAAGTTGGTAAGGTCACAGACTATTATGCAATCCCACTTCCCAATTTGCAAATTGACCAAACTCATGATTTTCTTGAGTGTGAACTGTGAGGAAAGAAATAGTATATTTGGTGGTGTTAAGACATGATTAACTAGACAACGCAATGATCAGGTGTGGATTAGCACTCCCTAAATGTAAGATTGACCATGAAAATGCAATGGCCAACCCAAGCTAATTCTTCAACTGACGTCAAGATCTATTACCATTTTGTCGCTGCAAAGATTTTTTTCTTCGCAAATTGTCCTGAGTCTATATTACGGCTCCAAGGTGTAAATTCTTCACGAAGAGTTGCAGCTAATACATGTTTCAGTGTCAGTCAAATGCTCACCAAATTTTGTAATTAGTTACGCAACGCTTTTTGCTAGTGAGCTCGAGCTGATTTGGCTACTATTAAATACAAGTCTTTGCACCAGGCGAAGCTATTTTTACGCCGAATGAGGAAGTAAACGTTAATCATAAATTGTTCTTCGCCATCTTCAAAGTTAAGTGCCGAGAATTCTTCGAGCACTTGATTTAATGGAAAGCGCAGATGTTGCGTAATTCAATCATTGGAAACTTGAGGTTATGGTTTTGGTAAGCAATTTCTGCCTCGTCAAAAGTCCATCCTATGAGCACTTTTATTGGCGTCCCATCTTCCCATCTTGGGAATGTGCTGTTATTTTTCAATTTCGCAATTTTATACTCAAGAGATGTGAGAGATGTAAATATTTACAAAATGTAAATATGTTCTCCAGCGTCTGTAGTTGAACAAACTACATGGAATCTGAGAAAATTTGGGAAATGTGAGCGGCCTGAGCGGTAGACTGAGATTTTACCCGCGTCCCTGATGTGATAAGGCGATGGAACTTTCCCGTCTTGCTTACCTTGTACAATAGACAAAATAGAACGCATCATTAGTTTTTGTTTTTCAACGAAGTTTTTTTTTCCTTTACGCTTAGATCTTCTAGAATAATTGGAATAATATCACAACGGTAAACATTGATTCTTTTGCAAATCCCACTTGGATTTGGGCACAGTGCGTTGACAATGGTATTTGTTTATTCTTGTGTTGAGCTATGCTCAGCTTGTGAAATGGGTCCACTAGGAATGCTTTTTTGCACAATAAATCGAACTTTGTATTCAATGTTGAGCAATACAAATACCATGAAACGCACGATTGTTGAGTATTTCGATCTATGATTTAATTTGATAGGTTCAAAACCCGACTTTTTTCAAAATGTCGAAAAACTAAACAGGCGCAGGGTAACTTCCAATACTCGTTTTGTGAATCTACAATGTGTTTTTATTTTGTCCAGGACTTCTGTACCTAGGTGGATTTTTTTTCATGCAATTAAATACTCCTCTATTATTACTGGACAAACAATCTGTTAGCTTGTCCTCCAAATTAATTACATTTGCCTACACATGTTATGCAATTTTCACTGTATTTACGACTTTGCAAACCTTTAATTGAATTTTCATGATTGCAACTCATTAAGTTTTGTTAATAATTAACAAAACTATTATTTGGCAACTCATTTAAACCAATTATTGGTTTAAATATTTACTATATCTTTTAAATCCGGCTGTGTTTAGACTTGTTCAGACTGACAAACGATTAGTTGTGTCAGGCGGCCGACCGTCGTTGCCAGTCAAAAGATTTTCCTTGACTTTTTATTACAAACTTTTAAGTTTGTTCGATCGGATGGATGGCACGTGAAGGGAATGAAATGACCATTGTATGTACTTTACTGTAATTTGAGGCTTCCTATTAGATTGTTTTTCAAGGAAAAAAGTTATTGTCATGTTCCGTGCGAAAGCTTTCTTTGGGGTTTCGTTTCGCATGCGGTTGAGCGTGATATTAATTTAGGGTTTTGAAGTCGAAGGAAAAGTCTTCAGCTCGGATTCTTCTTGAAATTACTACATATGGAATAGCAAACAAAAATATGGATTCACGGAAAAGGAAGGAAGGGAAATATTTTAAATCCAGAAAGTGTTCTACGCTGATTGAAAAACGACTAACGTCGGGGTTTTAAGCTAGAGTGTGGCGGCACTATCTTTACAACATAACATGATGAACGCTTAGTTTGGCGGAGCCATTTCACTCAAACGTGCAATTAGTTTTTCGAAACGGCAATGCTGAACACTTTTACCACGAAAACCGAATATTGAATTTGGCAACTAATGGTTTGTGCAAATTGTCCATGTGTTTCGCACAGAATTGCTCGGAGAAAAAATGGAAAACCTTTTCTTTTGCGCTGGCTAAATTATGGCCGTCATAAATGTTGTAGTTCAGATTATATTGGTCGGGACGAAGTCATTACTTTTGGTTTGACTGTCTCAACTTCCTTTTGTCATAATTTTACGACGAAGCTGGCAGCCGATTGCAAATGAAACAATGGCTTTTTGCTCCAGTTCGTGCAAATTTTGATTTTAAATTTTTTAAAATAAAGTTTGATGGCAGTTAGTGTTATGTATGTCGGAATATGAATTATTATTGCTCCAGTAGCTAGTAATTTTATTACACTTCGGGAAATAGAGCTAACGTAGATGGCATATGTAGACGTGATTACAGTGAGACATTCGCTTTAGTTCCGCGGTTTTACAGCACTCCATAAAACTGAAACTACCTAATTCTTGTCACTTGCCTCATCGGCAGATGGGCAAACTCTAATACAAAGCAACCTAGAATACTAAACGGTAAAACTCCTTTTATTTCCAACATTAAGGTGAATTTGTTTTGTCCTAGGATAGTCCACAAGGAAATCAAACTCGTTTTCCATTTATGTGATTACTACTTTCCCTGAAAACCAAAATTTGAACTAGCAAATACCTAGGGAATTCGAGACATGTGCACCGTCGAGTAATAGTCGTGAGATTTATTGCTCGTATCGTAAAGTTTGGATTGCGAACTTAGTCCATTTGCTAATAAAAATTTGACCGTATTTAACTCAGCTGTGCATTTGCTGTTAAATGTTTTGTTTTTACTCTTTTAATGAATTTAAAAGATAATATTTTAATGAAGTGACTGTCATTTTGATATTGAGTACAGTTAGGCTGCATCTTCTATCTGAGATGAAAATGAAACAATCTTGTGCGAAAGTGAGATACGCGGTTATTGGTTTCGGGTTTTCGCCTCGAGCCAAGTGTTCTTGTTAAAGACTAGAAGTTCTGTGGGACTGTGGGATATGTTGCAGAAATTTTAGCAGAATGGGCATAATCTGTTTCTGGTTTTGTTTGTAACTTATTGCTATGACTTATTGCTCAACACAGCGAACATTCCCCAAGTAGGTGTTTGCGAATTTTCTTGTTTTGCGGATTTTGAGGTTAAAACTAGTTAGGTCTACAAAGTCAGGCTTAGGAGTTTTGATACCCCAGTAGAAATGCTATAACTTTTGAGATTTTCCTGTTACCAATTAAGCCGCTTAGTGTCAGAGATTTTTTTAATTTTAGCTCGCCTTCATGGGTGGCAACCTTCAGTTGAATTTATTCAATTTGGACAAATTAAATGGATATTTGGGCGAATCGTTGTGAAGAGTTTCGTTTCTCGTTAGTTTAGTTTAATGTAGTATTTTTCAAGAAATCCCCTTGAGAAACTCGTGTAACTTGTCTCGCGTGCGGAATTGAATATTCAGAGACAAAATGGAATAGTTGGAATCGATCCACCGATAGGCCTTGAAATATGAATGAACGATTTGGTGCGATTTTTTATAACATGTAGAACTTAATGCTTTTACCCGAGTGGGTGTATATTACTTAACCTATTATAAAAGAATCGGAGTGCTCGCAAATCGAGAGCATGATTGCGATCAAGGAATGTAAACAAGGGAATTGTCACAATGCTTGCTGGTTTGCATTGAATAATTTATATTCGGCAATGCTCTTCAAAAAGTGCCACTCCTGATAATCTTTCCATGACATTCTAAGTAATTGCATTCCTGTTTCGATTGGAAAGGCCAAAGCCACGAGCTCGTTGGAATTGGAACGGTGTTTTTGCAGACCAATTTAGAAATTAAAACTCTGGAATCTGCCTAATGGTTTTTAATCACTAAACCTGGTGCAGGCTTCATAGACAAATCGGGCAATATAAGCGGTACCGTCAACTCAACAACAATCCAATTTCTAAATAATGAAGTTCCTTGTTTTTGAATCCATGTTATTCACAATATTTTTGAGTTTGACTTGGATTTGGGTCAATAAAATCTACTGGTGGCTTTATTGGATTTGGTCGTTTGTAGACAAACAGTACGTGTCTAACGGATCTGATGTTAGACTAGACTTCTGGAATAATTGATAACTTTTCATGTTGTCACCCGTATACCAATCAACTGCCATCAATTGGATTGCTTATAGGTCGCTTCACTCCTCAGTCTTGTACGTGGAATTTTCGCGAATATATTTTATCGGCAAAATTCTAGAGAACAACCTCAGTCAGTGTTGTCAATTTGGCTACGGGCAAGTGTCTGGAATTTCGTCAAACTTCTACAAACCCAGTCAGCTATGTAAAAACTGTTTGTTTATTGATGAGCCAACCGGTTTTGATGGATTGCAAGGAAATTGAAATCTATTGTGCATGAGAAAGTAGGCCTAGCTTAGACTTCGGAACTTGATGATGGCTTAGTTATGCTCAATTGGCTGTAGCAAAAAATGTTTTCCTTTTTTCGATTGTCTAGTAGAGTTTTGAATGTTCTGCTTCACAGAATTGCAAATACATGCATTTCTTGAAGAACTCTACCGGTTTAACAAGCAATGTTACTGTTGCTTGTCACTTCTATTTCCTTTTGCAAGTTTTTTTTTTGCAAATAGATTATGTGCATTTCTTAGCAAAGTCCACGTGCAATGCAAATTGTCCACTTGCCTTCTCGCACATTTGATGCCAACTAACCAACTCCTTATGTCACAGGAGCTCTGAGAGTACTTCCCCTCGGAATTGTCAATTCGTTCACATCCTCTCACTGTCTGCACTCGATTCGCGACATGTTGATAGTATTTACCGGCAAGAACTTCCTTGCCATTTGGTTAATAACGGTTGCAACATGATTTGAATTATTTCAAAGCACATGCATGTCTGTCCAATCCAAATGTTCGAAAAATGGTTTTGACGGCTCACAGCCAAGATACAAACTCAGCATAAGCAGCTCAGTATCAAGAAGTACAAGCTTTATATTTTTCAGTAACATAAATTTGCCTGAGCCTGCAATCAATCCGAGAGGTGACTGAATGTATCGAGTTTCGTAGTTCGCTTCAATGATTTTATGGTCTCGAAAATACCGTATGATCTTGATCTTGCTCTATTTAAGTGCAAATCAAAATTATTTAATGGATTGACACGAATGAGTTTGCGTTACACAAACTGCAAACACAAGGAATTTATAGGTTTAAATTGGTACATTGATCGGCATCAGGATTTCAAGATTATATAAAAATTTTCAGAGGATAAATGTTCCAAAGAAACTAAGCAATTGTGACTCATAATTTCAATAGAAATCCAAGGTTCGGTTAATGGTCAGGGCCAAGTCTCCAAATAATTTTTGAACTGTCTTTGAACTCTGAATAACTTGTGCATTTGTGTTTTATTTTCCTAAACAGATTCAGTACATATTTTCTGACAAAACTGGAACTTTGACTGAGAACAAAATGATGTTTCGACGCTGTACGATCGGGAGTGTTGACTACAATCATTCTCAACCGACTGCTCTTGAACATGTAAGCTTTAAAACGCGATATATTATTCAAGTGACCTTTGCGTCCGAGCTAACTCTAATTGACTTGTTTCTTACTAGTTGGTATCGGATCGATCACTGAGTTCACCCCCACTAAAAATTAATCCTTCTTTGTACGAGCTTCTGGGACAGCTGAGCGTTCCGTTCCCTGTCCAGCCCTCAAACGGCATGGGATCTCAACCTCAAAGAGTTCACGACTTCTTCATGGTTTTAGCTGTTTGCAACACTGTAGTTGTCGCCAAATACCCTCACCATGATCATGTAAGTCAATTTCGAAGTTACAAATCGAATGTTAGCCATCATCGGGTTTGATCGATGTTTTTCGAACCATGGCTAACCCTAACCAATATTCCGCGTCTGGAGCCTTCTAGTAATTTGGAACTTATATTTTCAGATGAATGCTAGTGGTGTAATTGTTGACAATTCTACCAGCGTTCATTATGCAAGACTTTCTCCGATTCGAGAATCGGTGGACAGTTCCGTGGCTAGTGCAAGTTTCTCTTCGCATGAGCAAAATACGCTTCTGGTTGACTATCGTACTGGGATTGACAATTCAACGCCGGAGCAAGAATCA
>JAQGCM010002473.1:0-11152 GCA_034699705.1 Hymenaphorura dentifera
TTTAACCGGGTTTCTAGTGGAATTGCAGATTCGCAAATTCCAAATTTTGCTAAAAGTATCTGAAATTCTTAATTTACTCGCAGGAAAAGAGGAAGAGGAAATTTTGCTCAGGGAAATCAGAAATTGAACTTTGAAATTTGAATTTGGCAGCGCCCTTCTTCTATTTTTTGATTTGACTAGACTTTGACTCACTTTTCCCCGACTCCTAAGCGATCAGTTTAAAATAATTGTAAACTGCAATGCAATGATGCAATTATTTCATTATATTGGCGCAAATGTGCAACTCATTCATCGTTAAACTCAGATTAAACTTTAATTTAATCTTAGATTACCTTTAACCAGTATAACCAGCGGTGCGGGACGGTACGCAGTAGCGGTGAACTGAAATAGTGCAAGTCAATGCTCAACGGCCAAATAATTTATGATGAACTCAGTACATTTATTTGAACGTTCTGTTGTAAATCGTGAATATTTCAAGTAATTATTTAGCTCCTCAAAAATGAGAATGGTGTTCTTCGTGGCCTTAACTTTTCCAACACTCAAGGCCCGCTTGCTGTTTATATTGCTGCTCCTAATTGTCCTGATTTGTTGGTCGATTTTGCTGGGCCCTTTTTTTGTGCTGCCCCAACAATAGCTTTGTCTGCGGCTGGAATTCTTTGCATCAAATATTCGTTGGCTTTGGTCGAATCAATTTCAATCATATTTCGACCATAGATTCTTCGAATTACGGCCACATCTAAAGGCATCAATTTGTCTGGGATGAACAGGATACGGCCTTGGTCTGGAGCTGAGAATTTAAAATAAAATTTGCATCAAACTCTGGGCTGGGCGGGGCAAGCATTAGAAGAGGCGGAGCAAAACATTAGAGGAGGTGAGAGCGCAAGCCCATACCCGGGTAAATTCAAATGCTCTAAATTCTTTCTCACCTCCAGCCAATGGCGAAGAAGTGTAGCAATTGTCTGCCTTTGGGTCCGAGCTGAGCCCAAGAGCCGATCGGAGCCAACGTGAGTAGCGCGGCATAGTCGACATGATTATGATTGGAAGTCGGGCCTGAAAATGGGCAGTTATCGCAAGGATATGAGCACTTGGAATCGTACACCGAGTCATTTTCTCTGAAACGTTAAGAAGAGGCCAACGGTCAACAATGAGGCAATACGCAACCCACTCAACCGGATATCCTGACGGAGCAGGACCCTGCTAACCGGATATCCGGTTCTGGCACATTTTTCTAGTTACTTACTTGTCACACAGTGTGGCATATCGAACATGATGCCCAAGTCTGAGATTGTAGTCTGAAGATTCGGCGGTGCCCATTGGCAATAAGAACCAACGCGAATAGAACGACAAAAAAAAGTTGTGAATTGTGAAGTTGACTCTGCATTGTTCATCACGTCCATCTCGTTTTCAATCCGATGCATTACTAAAAAAAATTATATCATTTCTGTAAGTTGGTCAGCGGTCAGCAATTGAAAAAGTCAAAGGTCACGCAAGGTGAACATACCTTGCTCTGGCGAGGCTGAAGGGAGAGTCAGTCGAGTCAGACTCGGCAACTGCGGCGGATTTGGCGGGCCATGAAGTAGTTGCCCAAAGCTTTGACTTTGAATTTGATGACCTGGACCTTGACCTTGATTCGCGGCGCTCGAGGTCATCGTCGGCCCATGTCGTTCAAGTATTTTTGGAGTTGGCGAAGAGAGACTGGCTCTCTTGGATGATGGCCCTGCTCCGCCAAGATTAATTTGGAGAACACGACCGACGAGCTGAGGAGACTGAGGACCGCCGTACGTTTTCTAAGTAAAGACAAAAAAATTATTCAATTGAAGCCAATAACACTTATTACCCGCCAAAATGGCGGTTAAAAACTGCAAAAAAAATTACCCGACGCTTGGTGGCTCCGGGGTGAAGTGGGGCGGGTGATTTCCGGGGATCCGGAATAAGGAAAGCCGTGCGCGGCAATTCTTTTCTGCACCGAGTACACCTATGAAGATCTTCTGAGCAAATTCCACAGTGGTGGCACTGTACTACCAAATCCTTCTTAAATTGTGGCCTGCTAGGACCAGAATTTGAGGTGGGCAACGGTTGCTCCACCACGGATTTTATTTGAACCGGGAACCCGATTTGAATAATTTGATCTCCAGACCGTTGACTGCTTGAATTATTTTCTGCGAAAACCAAGGTCAAATTTATGGGCTCCAAGTTTCAACTCTTCCAGCAATGGTGCCTAAATTGTTATTGTTGTTTACCTTGAGCTGAGCCAGAGTCAGGGCATGGGCATGAGACTTTATCGACTTGGTTATGGACGGTCTCATTTCCCGTCCAAGCCAAGTTTGGCAAAATTGATTCTTCCAAGTGTGAATCTGAATTGGACGCACACGTAACATTTTCGTACTTGACATCGACATCACAATCGTCAAAAGGTGGCACTGCTTCCAAGGTCTGATTTCTAAAAAGAGAATCAAAACGACATTGTTGAAATTTTATTGCTCTAGGAAAGACTTCTCAAAACTTGCACTTTGTCATAAAAAATTATCGTTACGCACTCGTCTTGATTCGGCAATGAAATATTTGTCACGGGGTCAGAACAGTTGTGATCGCCGCAGTCACTAGCCTCAGCTTCTTGTTTCGGGAAACCCTCGCCCTGCTCTGACTGTGACCATCTTGACTTCCAGAAGTCCGAAATCCGTCTCGAATTTAGCTCTGTCAAAACAAAAAAATCAAACGTATGACGTAACAACGTCAAACGTCAGCTTTGTCTAAAAACCAGATTTCTAAAGAAAATGAGTGCATTCACTTACCCAGGAAAATTTTCCTTCTCAGCTCTTCCAGTTCTTGCGCTTTGTGACCCGCCCGACCCCGCCGAGGTTTGTTGGCTTGTCCCAATTTGATTTCAATTTCCTCTCGCACATTCCCCAATTCCTTTGCTAGTCTTTCCAAATCCTTGAGCAGTGCATGGTGTCGAGTGATTTGATTGTCACATGGTGTACACAACTGAATTGGACCTAGTTGGTCACCCAGGTCACAGGAGCTGGAAAGGTCAAGGGAACGTCGAACCCAAATCCATGCAAAGTCAGACAAAGTTGTCCTTGAAGACCCGTCCGTGGCACACAGAAAACAATAGTTTCCGGGACTTGGAGTTGTGACTGATGGCGGGAACGTCATCTGATTCCTAAATTTAACCGGGCGTTGACGTTGAATTCCAGAATTTCCAGATTTGCAAACTCCAAATTTTGCTAAAAGTATCTGAAATTCTTAATTTGCACACATGAGACAGGAAAGGAAAATCAGAAATAGAACTTTGAATTTGAATTTGGTAGCGCTCTTGTTCAATTCTTGGTTGGACTAGACGACTCACTTATCCCCGACTCCGACTCGATCAGTTTAGCATTGCATTGTATTGGTGCAAAGATGCAACTCATTCATTGTTAAACTCAGATTAAACTTTAATTTAATCGTACAAGGGAACTGAATTCCAAATTTTGCTAAAAGTATCTGAAATTCTTAATTCTCTCGCAAGTGACGATAGAGCAGAGCGACAGACGGAGCTAATCCAGAAATTGAACTTTGAAATTGGCAGCGCTCTTGACCTTTTTTGTATGGCTATACTTTGGATATAAATGGCAAGATGACATTAGTGCAAATCCAGGCAAGATGAAATTGGGAAAATCCAGGCAAGATGAAACTTATCCCCGACTGGATCAGTTTAGCATTGTTGGTGCAAGGCAAGGCAAGAGTGTATCTCATTTATTTTTAAACTCCGTTTAAATTTTAATTTGATCTTAGATTAACTTTAGCTAACGCTCTGGAGATTCCCCCACCCAGCCAGAACTATTTCAGCGGTCAACTGAAATAAATCAAGGCTTTGGATGTTGTAATGTTGTAAATCGTAAATATTTCAGATAATTAGTGCCAGCAATTCTTAGCTGATTTTGTGAATCTCTGCATGGTTGTCTGGCAATCTTGTAAAGTTTCATTAAACCATTTCCATCTTCGACCCATACTTCTCAGGCCGACAGTTTCATTTGATTTTTGGATTTGGGCCAAGATCTCTTCTTCTCGTCGAACTTCTCGGTGGGTTCGGTCTTCGGTGTACGTGATTTTTGCCAAATCCTTGCGCAAAAAGCTCGTGCCTGGCGCCTGCACTCATCTTTCTAACTTGGCTGCCGTGCTTTTGTAACTGTTCCAGCCCCAGCTGCTTCCGGGTGCACGCTGGCCAAGTGTCGTTGAAGAACTCGTTTGTCACTGCACCGTTTCGGACAAATGTGGCACGGATAAGGTTTCTCATGCTCAGGTTTATGCACGATCCTGTGAGTCAAGAGCGTCGACGATTGTGCGAAACTTTTTCCGCAAACTTCGCATTGGTGCGGCCTTTCCCCCGTGTGTACCCTCATGTGGTCTTCTAAACTGATTTTTCCAACGAAGGCTTTGGGACAAAGGGAGCACTTGAAGGGTCGGACGCCGTTGTGGATCGCACCACGCACGTGGCGGTCCAAATGATATTTCCGCCCAAATGTGTCTCCACAAAGATGACATTGGAATTTCTTCATTTTCTTCAGAGCTTTGGCTTTAACTTTCTCCTCGGGATTGTGGATCCGGGCAGTATGGCGCTCCAGATGAGCTTTTCGATCAAATTTGGCTTCACAAAGATGACAATGGTGCTTTTTCGCGGTCTTCAATTCAATTCAATTCAATTCAATTTCTTTATTTAGCTTTTAGCTTTATTTAGCTTTATTTAGCTTTTCCAACAGTCAAGGCCCGCTTTCTGGTCGCACCAGAATTGGTCTTCGCTTTAGAATTTGATTTCTTTCCGTGGACGCTGGTTTTACGCGGCTGCGGTTGTTGATTCCTTCGACTTGGTTCAAAATCTGGGTCAGAGTCAGTCGAACCAGAGTCAGACACATCCGCTTCCGTCTCATCATCAAGTTCATCAAGTTCATCTGAATTCACTGATTCCGATGTCGGTGTCGGAACAGAGTCATTGTGGTCAAACTCTTGTCGCTGAGCCCGGGTCGGACAAAGAAATGAAGAGGGGGGCAGCTCTGCCTCGGATTTTATTTGAAGTGGGAAACCAACTTTAATCATTTGAGTCCCAGACTGTTGACTGCTTGCATTATCTTCTGAAAAAACCAAGGTCAAATTCAATGCTAGGGGCCGTAATTCCAGCAATATTTAACATTTTGGTGCCTAAATTGTTATTTACCTTGAGCTAAGGTAGAGGCGGGGCAAGATACTTGGTCACCTTGCTCACGGTCAATCTCATCTTCAACCCAAGATAAGTTTGGTAAAATTGATTCTTCCAAGTGTGAATCTGAATTGGACGCAAACGTAACATTTTCATACTTGAAATGTACATCGTCGTCGTCGTCAGCAGCAAAATGTTGTTGCGGCAGCAATAATGCTTCCAGATTCTGGTTTCTGCTAAAAAAAAATCAATCAAAGCGACAAACCATTTATTAGTTCACGACAACTTTGCAAACTTAGAAACTTTAGAAAAATTGATAGTTTGCTCAAGTTCAAGTTCAATTATTTATTTCAGTGACAATATTACGTAATTTGACAATTGCGCTCACGCTTGCTGTTTCTGCAGGTTAGGACCACAGTCACTCTCACTACTAGCCTCTCGGCCTGACCGTGGCTTCCAAGAAATCCTTCTGGAATTTAGCTCTGCCAAAATAAAAAGACCAAAGGTAGAATCAAACATCAGCGTTCTCTTAAAATTAAAACCGGATTTCTAAAGACAATTAGTGCAGGCAGTTTCCAGTTTGCCTAAAATTTTAAGATGCATGATTTAACATTAATTTACCCAGAAAAATTTTCCTTCTCAGTTGTTCCACTTCTGGCGGTTTGTGACCTGCATGACCGTTCCAATGTTTGTTGTTGATGCTGGCTTGTCCTTGTCCCAATTTGATTTCAATTTCCTCCCGAACATTCCCCAATTCCTTTTCCAATCGTTCCAAATCCGTAAGCAGTCCATGGAGTCGAGTGATTTGATTCTGACACGGTGTACATAATTGGATTTGACCTAGTTGGTCGTCCAGGTCACAGGAGGTAGAGAGGTCAAGGGAACGACTTAACGAAATCCAGGCACAGTCTGACAAAGTTATTGTTGACGACTCGGCAGCGGCACACAGAAAACAAAAATCTGCAGGTGAAGGTGGAATTAGAGATGCGAAATATGCGAATGCGACTGACTGCAAGGACGTCATCTCATTCCTAAATGTAATCGGGCGTGGAATTGCAGATTTGCAATGTGCAAAAAATTTTGCTAAAAGTGTCTGAAATACAGAAAGTAAACTTTGAATTTGAAATTGGCTGCGCTCTTGGCTTTGGCCTTTTTTTATTTGGTCAAATTCTGATTCATTGCTCCCCGAGTGTGGATTGCGGCGTAGATATGAAAATATGCAACCTGCGAGTGACTCTTCAGTTTTCACGGCAATTTGACTCTAAATTGATCTCTGAAAAAACTGACGATATATTGTTATGTGTCACTATCATCCCGTGGCTTAAAGACCATTGTTTTGTTATGTGAAATCGGTTGACAGTTGAATAAAGCGAAATCAAATCAAATCAAATCAAATAAACTAAATTCAATTCAATTCAATAGAATTTGGCTTGATTTTGAATTTGGCAAACATTTTGAGGCTTCTTTTCCGGGGTTTGACTTTTTTTAAGATCACAATTATTTGCGCATTTTTTTTTCAAGTTTTACAGCCACTGTACGAGTCCTACTTACCAAGCACTAAATAAATAATAGTTGACACCTCTAAAAGCTCTCAGATTTACAAAGACGCGCCAATGGCCAATCATAAATGTACATATTATCTCAACAAACAGTTGGAATTTGCATGAGTATAAGGACAACATTACTCAGCTTTTGCATGTTCCTAATTTATTTGCAAGGTGCTTCTAAGGCGGATGAGGATGACTCTAATCATTAGGACTAGGAAGTGTCAAGTGTTTAACTGCGATTCACATTCACGGTCGTTTAGGATGTTGCAATTGCAAGGGCTGCTGAATAATTTAGAAAAAAACAAGACAAAATGAATGACTTTTTACTAATAGTATTTTTGTAATAAAAAATATTACTCGAATGCCCACCGCACCGTCGCATTGGAATATTACGATGCAAAGCAAACTACTCAAAACAAAATCGTTGCAAAAATTCTGGGGAAATGCATCGTTATTAATGCTATGAAATCCTTCAATTTGAAGCAATTTCACCAATGAACTAACTCCGCACTGAAACCGAAAGTCAGAGAAAAAAAAGAAGACTAAAAAAATTAGGGGTCGGCCGTACATGTACGTGTAAATCTTTGAAAATCGCATGGGGCCACGAATCACTCCATAACGGATGGGTTTGTAAGCGTGTGATTTATTGGAATATGGAAACAGCACATGTTTGGTTATTTATTACTCTACGCACTGTTGTTTTGTTGTAACGTCGTAGCCAGAGCAGAGCCAGACAGCCATACTAAACCGGTTGTCAAAGAACAGAGACACGACGCACAAGCTAGAAGATTGTTTACACAAACACGAGAGACCAAGTTGACATTTCCTCAAAAGATTAGCGAAAAACAAAAAGCTGGTTTTTATTACAAATTCGCAAATTTAATTCATTGAGTCACGCGGAATTCTCGCAGCAGCAGCAGCATCGGCACCAACAGAATTTGATCAAATTTCTCATGGCGTCGTCGCATGGTTTGTGAGTATAAATGCTGAGCTCGTAAATTTACAAAAGTCATTCGAATAAATCAGGAAGAACCAATCCTTCTACTCCGCTAAAAACCTGCAACAATCTCGTGTCGTGCAAAATAAACCAAAAGCAAGCAAAATGTCCAACAAAACCGTGCTTTTAGTGCTGGCTGTTTTTGTCTTGGCATCAATTGGTAATTTTTTTAAAAAAAATTGAATACATTTTAACTAATTTAGAAAATTAACACCTACCAGACCGCAGAAATTGGCCGATTTCGTGAGTCTATAATTTGATTGGTTGTTTTTGCAGTGGAGGAAACGAGTTCAGCCACATATATTCGAGCTTACATGTGTAACAAATGGTGTGGAAAGCCTCTGGAAACTGAAGCACTCTACAAATGCTGCAAGGACAACGGCTACTTTTCAAATGGTTTTTGCGAAACCCAAAAAAGCGCCAAATGTAGAAGCCACTAATCCACTAAACTCAACTAACATTAGACACCCACCAAAATCGCAATTTGTAAATTGTAAATTCGCTAATTTTGTAATAAAGTCGTTCGTACAGTTTTTTGCAAGGTTTGAGATAATTTATTGTGAATTTGAGGCAAGTGACTTTCCTCGTAATTGTACGGCAAAAACTTTTGCTTCCAACATTAAATTTGTTCGTCAGCCGTTGACACATAAAATTCCAAATTTCTTCCATGCAATGGTTGAGTCGGTCGGAAATTTGCGTTCGAGTTCCCCCGCCCATTGCTCAATCTCCTAAATTGTTCGATCTGCGCACGGACAATAAAACCAAAAATTAATTGTCCCAAAATGTTACTAATTTGGATCTGGACTGAACATGAAATTAATTTATTGTTAGCCACCTGTCCTTTAGAAATGTGCAGAGGGTGTAAGAAAACAGTCCAAACAACTTTTTCATCACAGGTCGGCGTTGTGAGTGAGCCCAAATATCGCACATATTCCAGCGTACTTGGATAAATATCAAGGATTCTTAGCGGGAAATCAAATTCTTCTACTGCTCCTGGCAACTTTAGAGTCTCAACGGTTCCGATAAAAGGGTCCAAGTATTCGTTATGACTGCCGATCTGAGCGGATAAAAAAGAAACAGACATTAGAAATTCGCAATAAGATTTCGCGAAAATGTTGCTAAGATTTGAATTTCTTGTCGCAATTTTTCTTACTTTGAAAAAGACCGCCATGACCGCCACAGCGTCTCGATCGTCAGTAGAGGTCGCGGCTTCCGCAAAGGAATTATATTTTGATTTGTAGTGAACCAAGTGAGCCTCCATTGGATACCTGTCCCCACTGATCGTATGCTCTGAGCCTTCAGAGTCGACTTCCGCCCAGTGGAAATGCAATTGTGCAAATTTGTAGTGCGCGCTCAGCTCTCCTCCAGAAATTATCAAATTACTTGTCAAAGCACTCGTGTTCGGATTTAGCTCGAATTGGGCTAAAATAGGGACCCGGTTAATCAATAAACAGATTAATAAATTGTTCGTGCATTTTGTTAAGTAATTAGAAGGAATTAGTAATCAAGCGTAACGTAACATACCAGAGTGTCCATTGTTTTGAGCAAAGAATTTGTGCACATTTTCAATCAAATAGTGCTCATTCATAAAGAATTTGGTTGGTGTGAATTGAACATTGTTGTCAAAATCAATGTCGATCGGTGATTGCTGTTTTCCAGTGCGGCAGACCCCGCCCCAAGTTGATGGGCCGCAGGTAGGGTCATCATAGCAAAATGAGGATGCTAGAAAATTAGGACAAGGACTGTTAGTGCAATTAAATAGCCGCGAAATTGCCGTCTTTGAAAATATTTGCAAGAAATTACTCACGATCAACGTTCGGATGATAAGCAGGAGCTACAGTGAAGAAATTGAAGCAAAAATTAAGAAATAGGATCGAGAACGGAACAATTAGTTTCATTGTTAATTTTTGGAGATGCAGCCAAAATAAAGCAAAAAGTAAAACTGAGAGTCGAGCAGTAGAAAAATGACTCAAAAGAGTTAAGATTTGAGTCGCTCGGCTGGTGCTTGGTTTGGTGGTTGAGTTGCTCGGGTCGGGGTGGATGCGAATGCATTGATGCATGCAGACAGACGTGCATAATTTGCTTGTTTTATGTTAGATAATTTGTCTTTCACCAGAAAAAATTTACATGAAGAAGGACAAGACCTTCTCGGCACTTTGTACTCTGCCGTATCTTGTGGTTGTTGTGGTTTAGGTTTAACATTGACAACAATATTCCTCCCGCAATGCATACACATATCGCATTGCACTGCACCGTCAAACCACGGGCATATTTTGTATCTTGAGAATGACGCAGATTTGTAGTCAGTTTGTCTGGTGAAAACTGGAATTTTTTTATTGTTGCGTTTGTTCCGACGCGAGTAATTTGTTCTTGAAAGTCATTCTCAGATTTGATTAGGCGGCAAGGCCTCAGGTAGGCACAACAGAAGAACTACTATGTGTGACATGACATTCGTTATTTATCTGAAATTGATGCTAAGCAAATGCTTTGTTTTAATTGTGAACTCATTCAAATGATGTGCACGGGGTTGACTGCTGCTACTAGTCCTTTGACGCGAATAGTTTAGTTTATTTTTGGACACGGGCAAATCTGACATTCTGACATAATAGAAACATTGGCAGCAATATGTAGTTGAATAAATAAGTCGTATTTTTTTGTGCTAGAGTGCAATTGATTGGATCCTTAATTTTTTGCTGAGGCTCTCCTGGGGTTTCAGCAACAAACTACTACCCCTACATAAAGTTCGCACAATCAACATCAACACCACAAATGTATGCAGAGGCCATTAGACAAAACCAACCGTTTTTTTTTATATGAAATTTTCGGATTTTAGCAACACCACAGTTTTTAGTCAATCAATGTTTTCTGCCCGGTCGCAACAAGTAAATTGATTACCTAATTAAGCTAGCTGGCTAGCCCATGCAGTGGCAAGACGAAATTTCTCTTTTTCAATGACAATCACATTGCTAACTTTCCACAATATGGGCTGAACAGATTTTCAAAATGCTTTGTCCTTGTTCAAAATTTCGACAGGAGGGTCCTCGTAAAAAGTCGATTTTCGTGGGTTGAATCAGTTGCTGATTTCAAGTTTTCTGACTTCGAGCTCCGTGCCCATTGAGGCATCGCGATTTTTCTTCTCAAAAATCGACTTTCTTCTTTCAGCTTTCTCATTTTGACTTTCGAAAGCTCCAGTCTTATTTTTGAGTCAGCCAATCAAATCAAATCCCGCGGTATTTTTCTCGATTGGGTATTATTTATCCTTTCGCAATTTGAATTCTCGAAATATCTTTGTCAGCTTTAGTGTTTAAGGCGTAGCGGCACGTTTTTGTGCAAATTCACAGCAAAAAGTAAACGTGATAGATTCGTTTCGAATAGCAGTACTCATCAACGATCCAATTCTTGAGGGCAACTCGGAGCCCAAATTTGAAAAAT
>JAQGCM010002474.1:0-11151 GCA_034699705.1 Hymenaphorura dentifera
GTCGGAAAAAATCCAGTTTCACTTTTTCATTTTAATGTATTTACTAAAAGAAAAAAATTATTTGGAACAAATCGGTGCGTTACACCTGGGGTACTTCCCTCGTTAGTTGAACGTCACTCAAGTGCCAGTTTGATGTCTTTATTCTTGTGGTACGAAGATGAGGCCAGGTTGGGGTGGGTGGAAGCACAACAACACAAACTTGAACATTATTTTGATTACAGCCTCTGTCAGACATTGATAAAATAGTCTTTAAACTGGATTGGCAGCGTATTTGGAGGAGGAAGCCGTTTTTCAGTTGTTTTTCAATTTGGTTTCGTTGTGGTTGAGCGAGTGAATGGATGTGAGGGAGCCGTTTGCCTGTCAATAAACTTACATTTTGCTTAGGCTAAGAGCTCAATAGCCAGATGAAGTTTGAGCAAGGTGACGTAGGAAACACACGACTCAATTCGACAAGAAAGATGTAAGACTAGTTTAAATGTCTGAGGAGCAGTTAAGAAGACAAGTGATACAAACTAACCGGCCAGAGCCAGAGGTTGTGCTCATTGTCTTGTTTTAATTTTGATGAGGAGCTTGATGCTTGAGGAAAACAGTTTTCAAGTTTATTATGCCTTGGGTGCTTGTCATTTATTTATTTTAGCGTAAAGAACATGCCTCGAAGAAGAACTGCTTGAAATTGAATACTTTTAGAGAGATTTAGTTATTCTTGAAGAATATGAACTTCGAAATCGAGGGTCTTTTGAACTCGGATTTATTTGCTGTTCCGCAGTTGAGTATTGACCTTTAATACGCATTAAATTCTAGTTTGGCATACCAGTCAGTACTAGCCCACTTCGAAATGCTGCACATTACTTACATACATAATGTTGCAACCACAATCCGCTTTCAATGTGGTATCTGATACTGAGTGTTGAAAAAATGCCAAAATTCTTTCAAACCGAATTGTATTATTTATTCTTTCCTGTCACCAGGTGGTGAGTTCGAATTTCCTTGAAAAATGACAAATATTAGGAGACTCTTACTCCAAGTACATTTTAACAAGCATGGAACCGGGCCGTTTCGTGATATATTCATGGTTTTTAGGAGATAGTGGGTGAATCCGATCCTCGAATCTTTGCTTCCGGTTTTCGGCGCCATTCGAATGAAGGCTGTAGTGCAGTGCAGTGCATTGCACTGTCTTCTATCTAACAAAAGTCTCGGTTTGCCAGGACGGAGAAGGTTAGATATGTCTTTTAAAAAAAAATTGAACATATGGTGCATTTCAGTGACTCTTGCTCTCGCTCATCTGTCTTCTACTACTACCCGGGTTTTTATTTTTAGTTTCTCTCCTTACGAACTGGTAAATGGTTGAGAAATACTTTTGTAAAGATCTAAAGCCGATGATGATTTGACTTGATGTCTCGTGCTCCGTTTAGTTTAGTTTTAGTTTAGATTTGGGTGCTCAGGACAGGACAAGGGTGCGCTCATCGCGTGGCCTAACGCTCCAGAAAAGTGGAGTTGAAGAGCAAAAACATATTCGAGTCAAACCCATTCAAATAATTTTATTCCAAGTTTCACAGTCTGTTTTGAATTCCTTCAACCAGTAGCTCAAACCTAGGGCCAGGCACGTGGTGAAAGACAAACTAATTTCATTCTTCTTTGTTCTCAAATTGTCACTCAAAAACAGACCCAAGTTGAGAGAGAGGGAGAAAGAGAAAGAGCAAGTTGAAAAATAAACAACGTGTCTTTCCCAACCATGTTTTCAACTTTTCACCATCAATTCAAGACATGAATTTTGTTTCTGCCCTGGTCTTGGTCTGGTTTCTTCTTCTTTCATCTGGAGTCTGGGGTCTGGACAAGAATTTAAATTATAGAGTGCCGTGTCGTGGTGTCCCAGTGCCCGTGGAAACTACTTTGAAGATCTAGACCGAAATGAATCCAATCCGAATTTGTTTCGGTTGAATTGAATTTGAACTCGTCACCGTTCGCACTCGCACGAAGTTCAAATGCTAGACGCACGTAGCGAGTTCGAGTTGTGCCATTTTGAGAAGTAAATATTAAACACCTGGATCTGTGTCTGTAGGGCTTATAGTGGAACTTTTGAAAATACGGAGAGGTAATCTAGAATGGAATATTATTGACATTTAGGAAGTGTTGAGTAGCAGTTTTGTGTGAAGAAAGGAGCCAAGTGTTGATAGCCAGCATTCAACAATCAATTATCATAACACTTGTTTAAGTGAAAGGAAAAGACATTTGTCGTCGGCATTTGCTTTGACTTGAGCTGTTTGGCTAATGTAATTTCTAAAATGTGGATTCGTTTATTTAGAGAGTCATGAACTCTAGCAAGCAGAGCATGTTAGCTAGAAATGGGCCGAGTAAGTGCCTTGTGTTGACAGTTAGCCATCTTGACTTTGACTTGAGCGAACTCATTTCTGGAGTTCGTCTGGCCCCATCAATATAGATTTGGTTATCTGCGATTTCTTAAATGCTCTTGAAGATTTAAGCTTAGATTTTATTAGTTGTGAAACGTGTAATAGTTTGGTGCTTGGCTGGGCAGGGGCAGACATAAATACATATACGTACAAAACTCACTGGTTGATTAGAAAACTCGTGAGCCGTGAAATCATCAAAAAGTGCTAAGTGGAATTGGAAGAGGAGTAAAAAAAACTGAGAGAAAGGAAGAAAGGAATGAATTATGGAGTTGTTTGTTTTGGTTTTTGTTGTGTGTTTGGTGAATGGGAAACGGAAGAGGAAATTAAGGACAGGATTGGTGCTACTCCTTTGTAAAAAAGTGAACGTGGTCGTGCATTCACGTGGAGATTGTGAAAATAGTGTTGGAACAGAACCCAGTAGAGTGGTGGTGGTCGCCAAAGTCATGGAAGTGTGACCAATTGGAATTGGACTACTAACTAACCCATAGTACTCAGGATTTGGGTTGAATTGTCTCTCTCTCCCTCACTCCTGTTGCTTTTTATTCTTGGGTTCCGACTCTGGTCCAACGTCCAAGTCCAACCGTCCGCAATTTCCGGTCTCACTTCCATACATTTGTTTTTTCAGACCAGTGGACAGAATCGTAGTTGTAGAATGACCGGGACTACTATGCACTCTGGATTTCCTTAACGTTGTATCCCGCCACCCTCCGATATCTATATGCTACGTACTTTCATGGAACTTTTGGCAAGTCCAATGTGTCAAAAGATTTCTTTGACATAAAACTGGCTCTGCGAATATTAGAAGAGTTGGTTGAAATGGGGTAATAAATTATTCAAAATCTGGGCCGGCCGAGGTTTAGATTTCGAAAAGGAGATTTTAGGGGAGGAAGAATGAAGTGGATGTAAAACTATTATGCCCAAGACGACTCTGTATATTGAGCTGAGCACAGGTGAATAAACGTGCTTTGATTTGATTGCGTTTTCTAGAATGGCAAAATTTGTGCGAAATTTGTGCAAAATCACTAATAAACTTTGAATTATTCGGCGAGAGTCAGAGCTGTTCAATGCATGGATTGAATAGTTTGCATACATTCATCAATCCCTTGTTTGCGTTGGAGCAGCAACAAGGGTCTTGAGTCGTATGTTTGCACCAAGGGATAAGGGAAAGATTGGACTCTGTCTTGCATGCTAATTAATGATAATGACGTGTGATATTGCTTTACGGAACGAGAAAGGATTTTGAGATTTGCATTGTTAGAGGCATTGTGTTTGAGTTTGACGTTCCTTTCTGCCTTTCAACAAACCTGCCTGCCTGGCCTGGCCTGGGCCTGGGAGTGATGGAATCCGAGAGGTTAGAATTGATCTGTGACTGTGACTCTCCTCGCTCTCTCTCTCTCTCTCTCTACCTCCCTATATTTTATGGAAATCAGGAAGTCAACTATCAGAATTAGAATTCAGACTACGACTTTCACAATGTTAATGCAAAAGGAAAATGCAATTGTAGTAGTCAGAGTCAGAGTCACAGTAGGAGCCGAGAGATTCATGGTTGTTATTGGTCAGACAGAGCAGGGTAGAAGTATATTTTTTTATTTGACTGAATAATGTACTTCATTTCCATATAATTATGTATGTTTGGCTGACTGGCTGGCTGGCGTTGACGTTGACTATCATCTCGTTCGTTAATTGGCTCTGGTTTCAGTTACCTAATTAACGTGTCGCAGTACACGATTGGACTAGGAGGACGAGGATAGGATTGCTTTTTTAACTTTGAATTCCAGTCACTTGTGTTTGCGTTATCCTCTTGAGGGTTAGGGCCAGAGATTGGATTTCTCGAATCATCAGAATAATTTATTGTGAAATGAGAAATGTCATTTGATTTTCAAATGACAGGGGAGACGATTGAAGATAGATTCAGGGCACGGCCCACAATCTTATTACCTGGCAATTCGTGCTTGGGAATTGATCTGAGCACTAGAAAAAATTACATTCATTCTGTACACCTTTTTTTTGTTTTGTTTTTTTATCACATCACGCTTTCCATTTCAACAAATTAATTTTAAAAAGAGCGATATTGTGAATAATCCAGAGGTTAAAACGAATTTGTAGGAACTGAGCTGGATGCCCAATAATTGAGGTGAAAATGTCAAATTATGTGCTAACCTGCAAATATGAGAATGAATAATATTTTCAACGTACCAAATTGTTAGTAATTTTTCTGTCTCTTAAAATTTGTAAACTCTGCGACGAATGCCCGACAGCCGCAGCTGAGAAAAATAATCTTAGTTGTTTAAAATTATGTACTTGTTTGAATGAGAATGAGAACATTACGTTTGCTATTTGCCTTAATCCGTCATTAACCCATTTGAGTCTCTTTGTAATGGTTGTTTCTCTGTGGTTTATTTCAGACATTTAATCGCGCGTCAACTCTTTCATTTTCATGAGAACTTTGCAAAAGACCTCGTATTTTAACTCAAAATTACATTTCCATTTGAAAATTCTTGGAGACACTTAGCTCCTGAGCCTGAGCCCGTGGAAATGGCCTGAGAGAAAGCTGCCAAGTGTTCTTTTTTTTGTGTTAAAACACAAGAATGAACATTATAATTTTTCATTCCGACTCACTTCTTCACGGTGACGACACGACACGGGTAGGAAGGGACGATAACGATACCACGATAGAAATGGGAAGAAATTAATAATTTTACTGTTTTGTTTCTTTTTTCGTTCTCCTTAGTCCTTACTCCTAGTCCTAGACATGGTCTTGGACAGCTTTCTCTACAAAACTAATGCAATTGGTTTGCAATGGAACCGGCTATTTGAGAAAAGTTTGGCTTCAGACCAAAAACTATTTTTTTGGACAGAATTATACTATCCAGTTCCAGTCTCCAGTAGTATAAAATGGATGTTTGGCGTCACGTGGTTGTAACGTAACGTAATGTAATGTAATGTAAGGGAATGGGAATGTAATGTGGTGGATCTCATATGGGACTAAAATGTAGATGCAGGCTCTGGGTTCCAGTTCCACTTCTTGGAGTTTCTTCAAAATGTGATTTTTTTTATTGCATCTTCTTGTTCTGTTCTTTTACTCTGACTTTGTGGTTTGGTTGGATTCGGATTTTTTTGGATTCACTCACATTCGCACACACATACTGTAAGAGGGGGGGGGGACGGTGGTCGAGGGGTAGAGCATAGGGAAGACGAAATTTTGGAACGGAAGAAACCTGACAGGGGCAGAGAAGAGGAGCAGCACTTTTTCGGAACCGTCCTCTTCCGCAGAGATAACTTTGCCAATATAAGTACTTTCTTCCGCGCCTTCTTCATCTTTTTTCCTTATTTTATCTGTCTTGTTCCCCCCGAATTCTCTTCTTCTTACACTCAAAATACACACTGAAGACTTTTTCTTCTTCTTCTCCTTCAACTCCAACTTCATATGTCTCAGCTTTTCAGAGTCTATTTACTTGGACTTGTTCGACGGCTGCGGTCTCTTACTACGTACGCTCCACACTTCCAAACCCAACACTTGTGAACCCTGAACGATTTCGAAACCGATTTTTATGATATTTTCTCATGTATGTTTGTTCCACCATTTGTACAGTAGGAAAATCACAAGTATGCTATTTGGCATTTGGTGATGAGTTTTATGATGCGTTAGACGAATGTGGAACTTTAATGAGCAGCATTGCAGCTCTGTTTTTTTTTGGCATATTGGCACATTGGCACTCTGGTTCTTGACTTAAGTGTTTGACATTCATTTCATTGATAATCTGATGGGGCGGCGGCGACATGGATAATATTATTTTGAGCTTCCGTTTCAGTTTGTTTTTTGGAATATTTGGAGGGTTAGCTCATATTCTTGGTCGTATTGGAGTCAATTGAAAAGTCCTGTTTGAATATTTGCTTGCTTTGCTTTTGTGCTTTTCTATTTATTGTGAATGCTTTGCTTTTTTCTTGATTAACTTTTACTAATGAATACACAACTTTATGGGAAATTAGAGATTGCGTTAAGTGGAAAATTCTTCTTTCGGTGGTACGGAGCTACTCAAAATAGTATTTCGCACCTGGTTCTTAAAACATTACAAATAGTCGCTCTCGTGTGGGGCTATTTGCTAAAATATGTTTGTTTAGCAAGTATTCTGACTTATGATCCTGCTCATCCCTGATCTCTTGCATGCGAAAAAGCGTTCTTTTTAGCTATGGTGCATTAAATATTGGAAATTGAATTGAATGAATTGATCGTTGAATTAATTTCTTTTTGTGTCTAACAGAATACTTGCGGCAAACTGGTGGTTACCCTCCGACCGGATATGAAGAGCTGGACTCTGGCGTTGCTCCTCATGGGAATCAATTGTCTAAGTAAGCAGTTTTCAGCTTAGTTTAATTAATATCTCTAGAATCAGAATTGCAATCCAAAAGCAACCGACCTATGTGAAATGTCAGTAATTTTATTATGTAACCAGTTTTTCATAATCCTTGATTTAAATTACTTATTCTTGAATTTTAGATTCAGTTAAGGTTCATTTAGCTCAATACTTCAATAGAGTTAACGTATTTGCAGATTTTAATTTGGAAAATTAATGATCCAGGTTTTATGTTACATCTTTATAATAATATTTTTACTCTGCAGTTTTGATACCCCGCGGCCAGAGTACCTCGCCTCTCAAAATACTCATCCCGTCAACTATGGTAAGATACGCTCAAGATTTCCGAATTTTTCTGTCTAGTGATACCTCAAACTAACCGAACCGAAAATTGTTTTGTAACCACAGTCAAGTTTGGCATGAAATGAATTGCTTAAATCCGGTGCACTAGTTTTGGTATTTACAGTCGCTTTCAATGTTGTTCGATTTTTGCCATAATGTTTCGTTTGAACGATTTTGATTATTTTATTTTATTTTTGCATTGTTTTGTTATGTGGGCTTGACATTATTTGCATTTTGTTCAGAAGAAGGGAGAGGGAACGGAATTGGAGCGTTCGGCGGTGGGAACGGTTGGACGTCGGCCAGCATGGGGGGAAATGGAAGTGGGCTAGGCGTGACCTCGCACTACGGAAACCTTCCAGTGAGCCGTGAACTATTGACAAGTAGTGGGAGCGAATACAATCACCAAGTGGACCATGTGTCCTTTCATCACCCGTCACCGTCCATCGTCCTCGTGCCAAATAATAATTCTGGTGACCAGAGGATTCAGTCCCCTCCGGGTCATCATCATCATCATCATCAGCAGTCGACAAATCGCGAGGATGAGTCTCATCCTCCTCCACCACCGCCACCACCTCCCCCTCCTCACTCGGGCTCCAGTCTTATGAATAATTCAGGTGCTCTCTAAGAAAAGTCATTTAAAACAGATCCCGGCTAGAACTTCCCAGAGTCACAATTGCTCAAGGAAGTGGTCCCAAATTCACACAAGAGAACAATATTTCATTTATATGGGAATTTCGAAGAGTCCAAAACGAAAGCTAAACTTCATCTCTTGTGTGTGTCATTTGGGACACTCTCTACGGCAGATGGCTATCTTGACTTTTCTTCTTGACCTTCCTCATGTAAATGGAAGTCTGCTCTATTTTATTACTTTGGTCCCAAGTTTCTCCTCTACTTCCACTTCCAACTGAATTAGATGTGAAAATTTAATGTTGTTCACATCGATTTGTACTTTTCGACTGCTTGACTGACAATTTGATTTTCATCCAGTCTGGTGTCTAGTTAAATCTGCTTTCTCTACTTTATGGCTTGCCTTACACTTGGTGGCGTCAGATTGTTGTGTATCAAACTTTAAAGTTCGTAAGGCATGCTAGTTTCATTGCTTATTTTACAAAATTTGCTGCGTTTAGCTTCATGAAATGAAGTTGTTATTATTTTGCAAAGCTCGATAGCAATCCTAACAAGAAAGTGAAACCTTAGTTTTTGTTCAACATTAATTATGGAAGACGATACCGTAGGAAGAAAGTTACGTCTTAATTATGTGTGGGAGTTTTTCGCAAGCTTTGTCTTATCTGAAACGCTGATCAGAGTGAGAAAGGTTTCAACGTGTACGTCGTACTTTGACGTGAACTGATGCAATGTAACTGTAGCAGCCTTTTTAGTGCCGTAGACCGAATATCTTGTGGGAACCCTTGTCTTGTGAGTTTTTGCCAAAATATTTCGCAGATAATATTTTGACTTTCTTTTCAGCCAAAACGCAAATGCGTTATCTGTCCCGCAATGGCTGGTTGCAATAACTTATTTTAACGTTGGAAAGTTAATCGTGATCAATCAATGACAAAGGAGAAAGTCGGTACTTGGAATACTTTATTGTTGAGTTTTATGATTTCTTTGGCCGTTCTCCTACCGCGGTGCGGTGCTGCCGACGTATGACAAGTATCGAATTTCTAAATTGATTCCGAGCAAAGGAGACAGCTAAATCCCAACTCCTTACAAATGACATCTGCGAAAGCTGGTCGGCTTACGTATTTTATTTACAGATTCTCTCGTCGAAACTCAAATATGCTTTGCACACGTTCTTGGGTGGTTTTTATTTCTTCCTTTACTCACTCGTCTGTAATAAGTTTAGTGTTTAGATGCAGTGAAAGTAAGGGATAAAGATCCTTTTGGCATTTGGGAAGCGAGATTGTACAGAGAGAGACCCATGTGTTTATACCTCTTTACCTCTCTCGAATTGAGTCATCTTCCCCCAGATGAATGAATTGAATTCTGATGCGAAGAAATAAAGTAAATACTTGGGACTTGATTGAATTTTTTATTCCTTTAATGACATCCTTTTTACGTTTTCCCAAAGTGCTGGCGGAAATTTGATTCGACAACTCTCTCTCTCTCTCTTTCTTCTGTTCCTCAAATGGATTTATTTTCAGTTTCTGTTCTGTTTGATTATCTCTAAGATTGGCTTTGTTTTTATCTTCCTTGGTTTTTACGATTCAATAAAAAGTATATTGCGGGCGTTTGGGATGAGGTTTAATTTGTTGGACGGGTGAGCTCAAGTGCGGCAGTACTAACTAATTGTTTGTATTTTTATTGTTAGGTGTAAGATGGCGAGATCCTGATCTTCATGAAGTGATTCAGTTTTTGGGAAATCCAAACCCAGTAGTGAAAGCAAATGCAGCAGCTTACTTACAACATTTGTGCTACATGGATGACCCTGTTAAGAGCAAGACGAGGTCTTTGGGTGGAATCCCGCCACTTGTAGCTCTCCTCAGTCATGACCAGCCTGAAGTTCACAGAAATGCTTGCGGCGCTTTGAGGAATTTATCCTATGGTCGACAAAATGATGAGAACAAGAAGGCAATCAAGAGCGCGGGCGGCATTCCAGCCCTCGTCAGACTTCTCAAGAGAACGCCGGACAATGAAGTCAAAGAGCTTGTGTCTGGAGTCCTTTGGAATCTTTCCTCTTGCGAGGTAAAATACCGGCTAGAAACCACACTATCCGCTTTTATCTTCTCACTCAATTTATCTTCAAGGCACCCATGACCTCAAAAACCTCACAAAACCTTACAAAAGTAAAATCCAATCTCTCAAATTTTTGGCGAAATTCCTTTGAAATCCCTTAAAATGGAATTGTAGTGTTGAAAATGTTTAAATTTCGCGTTTAAAGTGGGCCTTAGTTAAACCACGTTTTTGAGGCGAAAAAGTCAAGAATCTAAAATATGCTATTCATTTGACAGACTTCGAAATACAAAATTGTGAATAACCTAGACGAAGCATAATTATTTCGGTCAAGTCCTCAGGAGAAAGCAATTTAACTTTCTTCCTTTGCTCCTAATTCTATTTGTGTATTCCCGGATGCTGTGTTGTTGATTTAAAGCCCCTGGAATGAAATCCCTTTGACGTTTGTTGTCTAACTTTGTGTTGCAGGAATTGAAGAAGGCGATAATCGATGACGGAGTTATTCCTTTAGTGCATGCTGTTATCATTCCACACAGTGGTTGGGATCGAACAAACATGACTGGAAACAGTACGAGTCACGTTCCTGATGCTTGTCGGACAACTGTGTTCAAAAATGCGTCCGGAGTTCTCAGGTTTTATCTAGAAGTAATTGTTAACAAATGTTGTAGAAAATGTCTCTGGGGATCGGAGAGGAAAAAGAATTTCAAAATAAAATTCTTCGGGTAAAGAAGTATACCGAGCGCAGGGCACCTCTTTCGTTTAGCAATATAGGAATACGGCAGAATTCAAAATCGAATGCGAAACTTTGTTTTATTCCATCTTGAGCGACAGAATTATGTCTCAATTCAAGTCGTTTGTTTGTGTCAGTTGTATAATTGAATTGCATTCAGGCGGGCTTCCTCTAAGCGGTCTAAGCGTCAGTTTCAGAATTATTCGTCTTGAAATTAAATTGGTTTTTCTGTCTCCAATATCCCATTGGTTTGGTAGGCAATTCCGCATTATTTTGTTCTTTGTGGCATTGGTATTTTGCAAACATCCTCCACATATGTTCGTAAATTTATAATTGAAAGACTTTAGTCGTAGGATAGGACGACTGGCCCAGCTTGAGATTGGACTTTTGAAGATTTTTGTGTTTGCTGAATCAGATTTGGTAGGAATTTAATTAGTTCTTTCGGTTTATTTATGTTGGTTTTGTTGGTTTCTTTTGAACAGAAATGTGAGTTCAGCCGGTGAGTATGCCAGAAAGAAATTACGAGAGTGTGAAGGACTGGTTGAGGCTCTTTTACATGTGGTTCGCTGTGCTCTCTCTCGAGCTGATATCGATGACAAAAGTCTGGAGAACTGTGTTTGTATTCTACGGAATTTGAGCTATC
>JAQGCM010002475.1:0-11149 GCA_034699705.1 Hymenaphorura dentifera
GCATGGAACGCGCAAATATCATACTAAACCAGAGAGATTACAAATGATTCAATGGTTCGAATAGTTACTTGTTGGATGTTGGATCCCTAATTTATCTGACTTTATGTAAATAATACAAATAGTATCGATGATTTTGTAATAACTTGGCCTGTTCACGTAATAGTACCGAAGCCGACATTCCATTAGAAAGATTTCAGATTTGAGGTAACGGGCTTAGAATATCAAGTATGTTTTTATCTTGAGTCTTCTGACGTCTAAAAGATAAGAATGCTCCCCCATGGCAGTTTATGATAGCCGATGCCGACTGAGAAAGCAAAGTAAACGTAAATTTATTCTGAAACAATAGGATTTACACGATGTAACCCAACCACAATATGCAAGCTGAGTTATCTGATTCCCATTGAGTACTGCACGTCACTCAATGATGTTGCTAGTTGTGGGGATTTAACAGTTGAGTATTTCAGGTTGATTTGTCATAACTCTACCTCTACCTAATTAAACCTAAACAATTACAGAGACTATGTTTAGGTATTGAGTAAGTAAACCGAAGAATAGGGACAGAGAATGTCAAATGTAAAGAATAGTCACATTTTACATTTAATTAAATGTCTCTTGTAGCAGAACATAATATGTACATACATATTATGTATTTTTCTAAGTGGTCAGCACTAAAGTAGTAGCCTTGTACATAACTAGAGAAAACAGAAAAGCATCTGAAGAACCAATAATTCCTTGCAATTTTGCATAAAGAAACCATTAAGTTTAAGGTGACCTTATATGAATCTGTTAGACATGGTAAGAAATCATAAAATGGAATGCTACTTTTATAACGTGCTGTGGCAACTGCCAACACCTTGAGCATTATGTCGAAATTAATTTGCATGAAATCATCTAAATGTTGTAAATGCTTGTAAACAATACCTTTTGTTCAGTTCCCCTGGCCTGAACATGAACAATCATGTATCAACACAACTGGCAACCATACTTACAATACTGTTTTGGAGACGTGTATGTATGCCACAACAATTTTACTTAAGTCCACATGCGGTTGCTTTTTGAATCGTAATTGAAATTCGTACAATTTTGATTGGTCTAGTCAAATTGGAATTTCTAGTTTATTATTTCTCTTTTATTTGGTTGCTAAATTTAGCACTTGAATTAATTTGTCCTATTTTTATATTACAGAAGAATCCACAGCCGCCCGAAAGTTCAGATCAAAGTCCAGGAACAAGCAGTAGCAGTGGTCCGAAGGAACTGGAAGAGAAATTAGGAGAAGGACGAAACCCCGGAAAGCGGGTCAATGTGATGAGTGGTAACGAGCAGGAAGGTACTGCTGAAGGAGTAGGAAACGACAAGACTGAAGATTTGAACGTGGCTTGTACCAGCTGCTGCTCGAGTGTCTCGAAGGAAGGTTTGAAGGGTCAAGTTAGTGATTCGCTCTGGAAAAACTTGGTGAATAAGGTTGTGCCTTGGTTTTGTGAAGATTGTCGTACTTGTTCGAATTGCGGGGATGGCGGCCAACCTGTAAGACTTATATTTGCATAGTACAATTTCGTGGTATTTATTCGGACGCAGTTTAGTAATTACAACTTTTTGTACCCTTTAGAACAAGTTGCTTCTTTGCTGTGGTAATTGCGGAAAGTCTTTCCATCAAACTTGCATCGACACGGGTACACCAAGAATTGCTGACACAACGCTTAGCGAAGACAGTGTGAAATGCCCTGCCTGCAACCACGACTTTCTTGTCCACTACAAGACGAGGTGTAATGTCAGCGAGGAAAGCTTTCAAGTTAGCATTCCTTCTACTTCACATGAAATACGATCTCCACCAAAAAAGCGGGGTCGCCCTCGAAAACTATCCTCTCCTCCAAGTGCAGAAAAGAAGATTTTCCCTAGTCACGACAGAAAAATACCTCCAATGTTTTCTCCTACCTCGGATGGAGAAGATGCCGACAACGAAGAGGAGGAACCGTCAGGTTCAGACTTTCGAAAAGGTGTCAAAACTTTCGCTACTCAAATTCATCCTGACCGTAAGAATGAAGATAAATTGGAAAGTGATAGTCCACAAATGTCGAACACGATTGGAAATATCATCGGTGAAGGCGATGATTCGGACTTAAAACCCAGAGGACTTTATGACGCTCTTACTCGGTTTTTTACACCAACTAGTAGAAAGCGAGCATGTACTGTCAAGAAAGATGAAGAGAATGATAAAGAGAAAGAAAAGGAGAAAGGTTCAATGAGTGACTCAGAGTTGAGTTTAAATTCGAAGAAACCTGCCAAAGCTCGCAAAACTGGATCTGCCACTGCAGAAATGGAAACAAGGTATGAATCTGATGACGTCACTGCGCACAATTTAGGCAAGTCTTACGGTAAGGCAGATTCCAGTTCTAGAGAGCAATTATATGTCCCTACCGCGAAAGAAGACGGCAGGCGTAAAAGCAACAGCCCACCCATCAAATCAAAATCGCGGAGCAGAAGTCCAGCACGAAAAACTGGTAGTGAAGAAATCTTCCACTCGAAAGTTGAATCGCACAAGAAAACTAAAGCTGATTCAGATAAGTCTAAAAGGAAGGATTTGTCACCGTCTCCAAAAGTTCCCAAAATAATTGGGACGAAAAATGTTAGCCCGACTGCTCCAATCACTCCACTCGAAACTCCAAAAAAACGTGGAAGGCCGCGGAAAATACTAACTCCAGAGATTGCAGTTACTCCAGCTAATGCACCTCCACAAGTAGAAAGCGATATCGTACTAAGCCCACTGCGAGAAAATAAGTCAGAGAAGAAACTTTCCTCACCTAAAAAGGAACGCCGGCTTTCGCCGAGTCATGTGGTAGACGAAGTGATTGCTAGTGTGAGTAGTGCTGTTTTAGGGCAACCGCCCTCCAGTAAAGGGAAAAGAGGAAGACCCAGAAAAATTAAAAGTGAAGAGAGTGAAGTATTACCTGAAATCCCGGTACGTACAATTACTCCCACCAAAAACCAAAAACGGGATGGGTCGTCCAGTCCTAGGCGTGGAAAAGCAGCCGAGAAACTAGAGCAAGCCGGAAAATTAAAAAGTGAAAGTCCAGAACGGAAAACCCCTTCAAAGGGGAAGAAAATGAAGTCAAATGAAACAGTTGCAGAGACCCCCACCGGCGTTAAAAAAGAGAAGATTTCAAAGAAGAAACTGCTCGCTCTAAAAAATAGCAGCGAAGATCTTGCGGAAGAATTACATTTAACGAAGCACAACCATTCTCCAACTGAAATAGAGACAGTAGCCGAATCGCGAATACCTTTGAAGAAGAAAAATCGGACCCCAAGCCACAGCCCCGATAAATTGCGGAACCCTAGTCCGACTCAAAATCCCAAAGCTAAAGAAAAACATGGATTAGCGAAATCGCCAAGGCCAAAGCGAATTTCAAAATTGACCCCAAAAATGGAAGAAGCGGAAAAGATAATCCCAAAAAATAAAAAGGAGCATTTAGCCAAGGCAAAAGAAAATGCAGGTATCGAATTTCAACCGAATTTGACCGACTCCAAGAAGAAAATAAAATCTAAATCCAAATTGGCTATTGTGCCAATGTCTGAGCCTGCTATTGAGCCTCCTGACACTCCGTTCCTAGGCGTGAAAATGAAGAAAAGAGCTCTGAAGAAAGTAATTGTGAAAGATAAGATTAAGCGGAAGGAAAAAGTCGCCAAGCTCCTTAAGAAAGCAAAAGTTTTGCAGCCAAAGGGTAAAAATGCTTCATCAAAACCAACGCCGCCTGCTGATGTTGTCGACGATTGGTCCGACCAAGAAGAACTTTCTTGCACTGAAGTTCAACAGAAAAGTAAGTCCCTTTGCTCCATTTTGAGCCGAATTATTAATCGGACAGTTCGTGGGGTGCGTGCAGTGGAATTTTCCCGCACTTTCACAATTTCTCTGATACAATCATGTAGTTCTTCCTAATGAGGTGCTTTCTAATTAAACAATGTTTTCGTACAGAACCATTGGTTGGAGCCCCACTTCCTGATAATGTGACGGAAACCGATTTCGCAATGTTCCAAAGAGCTCAGCAAAAAGCAAATGAGGTTTGATTTTATCCAATTGAAATGAAAACATTCCTTTTCACCTTTTGTCTAACGTTTACGGTTTTGATAATTCAGATTATTGGCGGAGAAATCAAACCCGAGTACGATGAAAATAATCCAGTTACGGTCAATGGGATTGTTGCAAAATCAACAAGTCAACTCAAGTGCCCTCGTGCAATTGAATTTGGAAAGTACGAAATTCAGACGTGGTATTCCTCTCCATATCCACAGGAATACGCAAGGTTGGAACACATTTAAATCAATTTGATGATGCAGTGTCCTTATCTGAATACTTAATAATATGTAATTGGTTTTGAGCAGGTTGGCAAAACTATTTCTTTGTGAATTTTGCCTGAAGTATACAAAGAGTCAGGCCATTCTACAGAGGCACATGTGGAAGTGCCGTTTGCGACATCCGCCAGGGACCGAGATTTATCGAAGTGAAGATGTCTCCGTGTTTGAGGTTAGTTTGTGACATTCATTCTGCTTTAAAAACTGAAAAGTTGAGATGCTAAAAAATTATTAGTTCCACTTGAACTGGGGTAGGTGTTAGGGTGTTACGTTCAAATAGAAACAGAACTAGTTCACGCGATGTTATGGTCTTTGTGAATGTGAATGTGACTCGCTTGTGACGTAAACAAGAATATTTGATTTTTCTTTCCAGGTGGACGGAAACAGTAATAAAATCTACTGCCAAAACCTGTGTCTTTTGGCAAAACTATTTTTAGATCACAAAACTCTTTACTACGACGTTGAACCGTTCCTATTCTACGTGCTGACGAAGAATGACAGATATGTAAGTTTTGAAAGATTTTCGCTGTACGAATACTGAATCACTGGGTTGGATGCAAGTCTCATTCGGCAAATTTTTCATTCACTTTGAATAGGGATGCCACCTTGTCGGATACTTTTCAAAGGAAAAACTTTGCCAACAAAAATACAACGTATCTTGCATAATGACTTTACCGCAATATCAACGGCAAGGATTCGGCCGCTTCCTCATCAGCTTCAGTGAGTTCTAGTCTTAATATGTAGCCCTAGGTCAATCGATTATGTATTGTGCAGTGCAGATTTAACAATTTTCTGATTGTATTTTCTAGGTTATCTTCTTTCAAAAATGGAGAAAGTCCTCGGCACCCCAGAGAAGCCTCTGTCGGATTTAGGACGTGTATCATATCATTCGTATTGGAAATCAGCGGTGCTAGAATACCTACACGAAATTGGAAAAGTCCCTTCCATTACTATTGACGTAAGCTTCCTAGAGATTTTTAGTGTAAAAGAAAGCTTTTGTGTTGCTCATTTTAAACGTTGTTTGTTGTACTATTATTTTTACAGCAAATCAGTCAAGCTACAGGAATGTCTGGCCAGGATATTGCAACTGCTCTTCAAATCTTGAATTTTGTCAAACGGATTCCTGACGCCGGAAGTGGACCGCGTGGCTACAAAATGGCACTCTGTGTTGATTGGAAGCTAGTGGAATCTCACGCCGCTCGAGTTGCTGCAAGCAAATCCAGAATTCATTGTGACCCGGATGCCCTTCGGTGGAGGCCCTTGGTTTACAAATATGGTGACGATGAAACGGGTAGTGGAACAAGTGGATCTCCAACCACCGAAATTGTTTCTCCTATAAGGAAAACTCCAGTTCCGGCAGCTGTCTCCTCTCCTGAGCGCCGCATGACTGACATTGTAAAATCCCCAATTAAAATCCCTTTGAAAAAACGCCAAAAGTTGAAAGAGAAAACACCAGAAAAAGTGAAGTCCGAATCCGAGGACTCGGATGATTCTGAGAGTGAAGATGAGAATGACAATGATGAAGACACAACCAGTGAAGACAGTAATGAAAACAAAGGGACAGATCACGATGGTGATGCTGGCGCTCACCCAGGGGATGACCTGGACACCTCTGGGGAAGAAGACAAAGACTCCAACAAAAAATTTCAATCAAAAAAACCAAGGAGTTATGGAAAAGAAAAACCAAATCCGCCACAGCCGAACCCTGCCCCTGCCAAGAGGGGACGAAAACGAAAGAATACAATAGACTCTTTAGATGACGACGATGATCCAAAATCAAAAGGCAAACTTTTGGGGAAAGTCCTGAAATCACGAGCTAAAAAAGTTGCCAATCTTCGCGATGAAGAAGAAACCTACTCAATTCGCAAATCAACTGAGAAAAGAGCCAAACATCTCTCGGGTCATAGTTCGACCAGCAGGGAGGCGGATGACACTTATCGTAAGGGAGTTGTAAAGGAGAAGAAAAAATATAAAATTGAGTCCATTGAAAAAATTCCAAAACGGCGTGAGTCAAAGTCGCCTGGACTGACCATTATTCACGGGGAGCAATACGATGGTCTATCACCAAATATGCAGCCGACGGTTAGTCTCAAAATGAGAATTTTGAAGCAGGTTGTGCCCGAAGCAGTGTCTGAACAACAGAATGGCTCCGAAGAAGTGAAGAAAGAACCTGAAAGCGAGCCAGTTGACCCAGAAAAACAAAAAAGAGCTAGGGCTGATCGCTACAGTCGCCGATTATCAAAGAGGAGCCACGGCGATGAAGATGACGACGGGGGCAAGAGGTCAAGTATGTCGAACTCTCCACCAGCTGCATCTGTTTCGCTAAGTAAGAAGAAAGCAAGAAAGGATGAAGTTGATTTGATATCAAAATCAAAGTCAATCCCAACTCCTCAGCCACGGAAGGGAAAGAAAATTCGACGCTTCAAGGGCTACAAGTTTTGGGGTAAATTATCATCTTACAATCCTCTGGGATTTTAGTTTAGTTCCAGCTGATAAACTTGCGCAGATTTATTAATATATGTGATTCTTACTTTAAAATAGGCGCACCACCACCAAGTTATAAGAGGAAAAAGAAGCCAGTAGCAATTGTTGCTCCAACTACGTCAATCAACTTGACCAGCACAGTCAATGTCACAAATTCTACAGCAAATGACACAATAACGCTGACAGTTACGACAGAGGCAAGTTGCACACCTCAAGATGATAATCGGCGCAAACACGTTCGTGAAGATCCACCACCAAGAGAAAGCTCTGGATCAAAACAAACGTCTTCACAGGCCCAGCATATATCGGAGGAAGACTTGGCAAAAGAAGGTGAGGAATTCGGGAAAAATGCTTTGAAGAATTTTGAAGACGACGAAATGGATGGACTAGATAGCGAAGACGAAGATTCACCTGTTGGATCGATGCACCGTCAACATTTTGACATATTTGATAAACATCACAGGGCCAGTTCAGAAAACAATTTCACGTCTAATTTTGTTCACGAATTGACAACTAATAACGTGAATAGCCTGACTGATAATAACGACGATGAATACTCTCACCATTCAAATTTCGATGACATGCGTGGAGACCCTGAGAGACCGAAAGAACCGGACTCTGAAAGTCTGCGCGTAATTCCGAGCGGACCGTCTAGTTGCAATACGGTGTACGATGATTCTGATCTAAGCAGTCAACCAAGTCTTCCGCCTTCCAATGGAACTGGTGGTGGAAATGGACAATTGTTTGATCAAGATAATCGAAGTTCCAGCTCTTGCAGTGGCGGAAACTTGCCATCACTAACCACCGCCAACCAAATGCATTGCCAAATGCAGCAGCAATCCAATCAACAAGTCGCTTCACGTGCACCTGTGTTGGTCATGCCTCCACAAGGACAAGTCAACCAAACTCTACCCAGTGCAACTCAGGCGGTTTCATATCAAGCACATGCAAGCCAGCAGCAGCAACATGTTGTGAACGAAATTAACCAATCCCAGTCGCAGCAACACCACACGACAATTCAGAAAGGTAATTTAGTAACAAATTCTTTATCGGACTTTTTAGTAAATATCTGAAAAAACCGTATAACTTTACATATTTTTTAAGGTTCTTCTCACATTTCTCATCCGCCTCAAAGCAAATCTCACGTGAATATGCCATCTCCATCGTCTTGTCAAGTACAACAACAAGACTTGAATAATCTGAATAATATGGCTAATATGGGCTACTCGCACATGGCAAATTTATCTGTTCCGAGCTACGGTCATGTACACAGTAATCAGTCATGCCCACCCGGAAGTGTAGAAGCCATGGATTCTTCAGGGCATGGAAACATGGAGTCACCACACTCAATTGCGAGTAACAGTTCGGTAGAAACACATCATCCTCATGGCCCACCTTCGGTTGAGAACTACCATCATTCCCAACATCACCAACAATACCAACAACAGCAGCAGCACCAAATGTATGAATCCATGCATGCTCCTCCACAATCTCCTATGGTGATGTGCAATTCAGCAACTTCGCAATCTCATAATTCGCAACAGCAAACTAATTCACAAGTTCTGGGCCATAAAACATCAGCACAGCAGAGTAAGTTTTCCAATTACATGAATTCAGAAAATCCTCTGAACTCTGAATTATTGAATTCGGAAAATTCAAGTTTGGCTCAGTTGAGTAGTTTCAGTTTGTAATTGAATATATTGGAATACAATTTGTTTTATTAATTCGCAGGTATGAATTACATAAACTCTGCTCCTCCTACACCACAAAGTATGAGTATGCACCATCCGTCCCCTCCCACACCGCAGAGTCAGTCCATTCACCATCACCCATCTCCTCCTCAGCCACAGCACCATCATATGCCTCAGCCGTCGCCTCCATCGACGCAAACCTACCAACACCATGCGTCCCCACCAACCCCACATCAACACCACCAACAGCAGCAACAACCTGGACAACAACATACTCAGTCGCAACAACATATTCAGCATCAGCAACCGGCTGGGAAGTCTCAAGTGTCTCCGCATATCACACAGCAGGGAGCCAGTCCATCCAGTTCTCCACAAAATCTAAGCCTTTACCAGCAACAAAATTATGGAAACAAACAAGCCATGTCCCCAAGTCCTGCTGGTGCTTCTCGGATGATGGCATGCCAGTCACCAGTTGTGCACCAAAATGCACATTCCCCTCAGAATTTGTCTGCGTACCCAAGTCACCAACATCAATGGGAAATGCATTCCCATGCGTCGCATCATCCTCTTTCAAACAGCAGTCATACTTCTGTGATTCACCAGCATTCGATGACACAGTCACCTCATTATCAATCTTCTCAAGGTCAGTCCCCTTCACCAAATTGTTACACCAGATTGATCTAGCGCTTCAAATAAGCAACAGCATTCAAAAAATATTTCGAGTGTTCTGCTTTCACAATTTATTTATTGTTAATAATATTTTTGAATAGGTCACCAAATGAACAGCAGGCTAGCCGCTTACAGCCAAGTAAACTTCCATAGTGGTGTTCCAGGTACTTCGTCGAACTCTGGATATGGCCTTTATCACCATCAGGCTGCATCCCATTCACAACACCTTCGCTCGTCTATTCCACCACCAGCATCGCCAGCTGCTCCGATTTCTTCGGTCACTCCACCTCAGCAACACTCTTCTCATTCTCAACAGACGCATCAAAGGCATCAAGGATCTTCATCGTCGGCGTCTGTTAGTCAGCAGCCAAGCTTGATGAAATTACACGAGATGACAGGATCCCTCGAGAGATGCCAGTCAATTCCACCGACCCGGAATATGAATATGACACCCCCTCCACAGCAACATAACACTCCTTCGCCGACTGCACTACCGCGACCTGCATCGGTTGCCCCGAATTTCATGGGAGGTGCCATGCCATCCTCGATGCCCAATTACCAAAACTGGCATCATTCTCAACATGTTGCCCCACATCCCCCTAAGTCCACGGGTAGAAGTTCTTCTACGGCTGCAGCAGCCGCCGGTACAGCTGCTAGTGGGACCTCTTCAAAATCCTCAAAGTCTTCTTCGAAGAATACTGCAGCATCCAACACCACGGCTGTACAGAATTTAGTGCCACAATGTCCAGCGGCGCCATATCTTTCGGCAAACCCCTTTAACCACTTTTATGGTTACGACCATAACCAGCAATCACAATTAGCACTATCGTTTTTCCAGCAGCACGGACACACTGCTGCTGCAAATCTTGGGCAATTTCCAGACGGAAGGTCTGCGCATGGACAAGCAGCAGCTTCGATGTACCCATATTACCCTCACCCCCCTCTAATGTCTCCATTGAATCCAACCATGAGAAGATAAATTTAGTCGAAGTGACCTGGTTCGAGCATTTTACTTGCATTTGCATTTTAGTTTAGTACCAATTAAGTGATCTATCTATATGTGTGTTCTAGATCGTAGTTTGCATTAACGAATGAAGTCTTATTTGTAATTTATTTTAATGTGTGCGTCAATACAGAATACTCTTCATTTTAGAAAAGTTTGTTTTATGGTTTTTGAAATTTACGATTTTTATGGCTAGGATTAATTAATTGTGCTGATAAATCTCACAAGCATGGAAGGCATGCATTAATATTGATATGTTAAGGATTTCGATTTGACGAGTTGTTAGAAGTATGACGAGATGAGAAGATGACGAAATATTAATGTTATAAAATCATATCCTGTGATTGATGCTTGCATTCTTCGACACAAGTTGTAGTTTGTAGGTAATATTACCAATGCTAAATTGGCAGGGCGAATGGCGAACCAGAACTAGAACGTATACCTAGTAAATCTCGGAAACATTATCCGCGTGTCATTAACATGTAGTACTAGTACTCATCACCAGTCGCTGTTACTATGAATTTCAAACATCAAGAATCGAAAAGTGAACGAAAATATTCATGTATATTCTTGTCTATTGGCTAGTTGGATAAGTAAGGCTGAATAAAGTTTCGGATACCAGGATACGACAAACGACTTTGGAGATGGGTTTTCATTTACTTCATCAACATTCCCATGAACCACTGCACTTTCATAGAAATCAATTTCTGGCAGTTAAAACAGGGGTTGGCATGGAAATTAACTTTCGGATTCAGCCCTTGCTTCTACTTCTAATGGACCAATCATTGCCTTGGGAATGCTACACGTACACTTTCAAAGGAATTTCATTTCCATGACAACTCACGCAGGAGAATGGCCAAAACTGCCAGAAAATTGATGTCCCGACAAACAATTCCAGAAATCGTCATTGTGCTTTTGAATCTTGAACTAATCAGACATTCGTTTGTTTTGGTCCAAC